>JADLZN010002130.1:247500-294684 GCA_018155175.1 Sinocyclocheilus anophthalmus | reverse complement strand
AGCCTAGAGATGACAAGGGCCTGGACAAGACGTTGTGTTGCATGCTCTGTTAGAAAGGGCCTGATTTTTCTGATGTTTTGCAATGCAAACCTGCAAGATCGAACAGTCTTTGCAGTGTGGTCTTGAAGGTCAGCTGGTCATCAAAGGTTACACCAAGATTTCTGACCGAAGTTGATGGGGTAATTGTAGAAGAACCTAGCTGAATGGAGAAATCATGCTGTAGAGTTGGAGTGGCAGGGAAGACAAGAAGCTCAGTCTTTGCCAGGTTGAGCTGTAGGTGATATTCTTTCATCCATGCCGAGATGTCCGCCAGGCAGCCTGAGATCCGTGCAGCTAACGTTGGATCATATGGTTTTGAAAGGAAAGATAGAGCTGTGTGTCATCCGCATAGCAATGGTAGGAGAAGCCATGAGCCTGTATGATGGGACCCAGTGATGTCATGTATATGGAGAAGAGGAGGGGTTCAAGAACTGATCCCTGAGGAACCCCAGTGACAAGTTGATGTGCTTTGGATACCTCCCCTCCCCAAGACACCCTGAAAGACCTACCAGTGAGATAGGATTCAAACCAGCGAAGTGGAATCCCTGTGATACCCATTGATGAGAGGGCAGACAGGAGGATCTGATGATTGCATGTCAAAAGCAGCAGATAGATCCAGCAGAATAAGTACTGATGATTTTGAATCAGCTTTTGCAGTAGTGCAGTAGTGCAGTCTCAGTTGAATGGCCAATCCTGAAACCTGACTGGTTAGTGTCCAGTTTGTTGTTCTGTGAAAGAAACAATGATACCTGGTTGAAAACAACTTTTTTCAGCGAAATCATCAGCTGTTATAGAAGTAGTAGGAGGTGGTGGAGGGGGACAGAGGAGGGAATGGAAAGTTTTGAAGAGATTACGTGGGTCTGGAGCGCTGTTGATCTTGTTGTGGAAGTATGAAGATTTGACAGTATGGACTTCAGCAGAGAAAGATGAAAGCAAAGACTGATACATACATAGGTCTGACGGATCTTTTGATTTGCACCATTTTCTCTCTGCTGCCCTGAGTTTGGTCCAATGCTCATGAAGAACATCGGATAACCAGGGGTTAGAGGATGCAGTCCGTGCTGGCCTGGAAGAGAGAGGACAAATATCGTCTAGACAAGAGGTTAAAGTAGAGCATAAAGTGTCAGTTGCTGCATTCACATCCAGAGATGAGAAATAGGTAGGTGAGGGAAGAGAGGAGGATAAAACGGAGGAAAGATGGGAAGGGGAAAGGGAGCGTAGGTTTCGTCTAAAAGTAACCGGTATAGGGGTTGGTGGCCCACAGGTAGCTAAAGTTATGTAAATGTAAGAGAAATGTCAGCGATAGTCAAGTCAAGTCAAGTCACCTTATTTATATAGCGCTTTTAACAATACAAATTGTGTCAAAGCAACTGAACAGCATTAATTAGGTGTCAATAGCGCAATTAGTGTATTAATTAATAGTGTGTCAATAATGCAAAATGACAATAGTAAACACAATTTTTTCAGTTAAAGACAGTTCATCATTGAATTCAGTGATGTCAACATCCAGCTCATTAAACGAATATCTTTTTTTTTGCAGTCATGTCAACGATATCACTGGGAATGAAGGGTTTTACCAAAATGTTGTCTGTAATACAATTGCGTGTGTAAATTAAGTCAAGTTGGTTGCCTGATTTGTGCATGCTTGTAGTGGTAAGTCGTTTGAGATCAAATGATGAGGCACCATGTGGTTCAGGTGTGCCTCATCACATGCCGCCAGCTCTGGCTATTTCAGCACCTCCTCTCTCAAGCACACACTCCTGTCGGGAGCCTGGTGAAGGGCAGCGATTAAGGGATGGGGTGATGCTGATAATTATGGGGGAGGCAGCCAACTCGTCAAACACACACACACACACACTGATCTTACTGTCTATATGAGGATTTATTACACACATTTATTCTGACATGTGATTTCACTGACAGAAGTTCCGCTGCAGTATTAATATCATGAAGAGAAAAGAAGAGACTCTATAGCATCTCACTGTTACTGATTCATCATGCAGCTCAAAGCATTATGGGTAGAATCTCTCGTCAGTCTATTCTGATTCATCAACACAGTTTCACTGATGATCCAGTAAAAACCCTAAACCCAGGATAGAGCGTCCGAGTGAATGTGGTCGGGACTGAGTGGATGAGGCTCATTGTGTCAGAGACGCTGTAGAAGGACAGAGTTCCTGCACTGTGATCCACAAACACTCCTATTCTCCTGCTGATGGACTTCACAGAGAGAGCAGTCCGTATGTTATTGTGTAAGAATGAGTAACTGGAGGAAGAGCAGATCAAACTCCAGGACTGATCATTACATCCAAACAAACACTCATTACCCTGTCCCTTCCTGCTGATGCTCTTATATGATACTGATATACACACACCATAATCTCCACTCCACTCAATCTCCCAGTAACAGCGTCCACACACACTCTCTCTACACAACACCTGCCACACATCAAATCTGTCTGGATGATCAGGATACGGCTGATCTGTGCCAGTGTAAGTAATCACTCTGTTGCTCTCAGACAGACGGAGGAGTTTATTCACTGTGTTCAGATCCAGAGTGAGCTGATGGGAATCTGATGGAGAGAAAACACATCAGAATCAGGAATTATGAATCTGTTTGATCTTTTCATGTAGCTGAACTCTTCATGTTCAGTGCAACATCAGTGTCTCAGTACAGATGAGCAAATATCTGTGCAAATCATCATTTACATCATCAGTTATAAAACTCTTCTTTCACCTTCTACAGGAAGAACACGAAGACACTCAGTGAGTTTTCCTGCTGGTTTTCTTACTGACTTACATTGTAGGAAGTCGTTCCTGGTTCTGGGAACAATGCTGGTGAATGTGACTGTGGAAATCAACAGACATGAACAGTGTGATTCTCATGATCCTGCATCCATTCCTAAGACATTTCTAATATGATGTTCTGCATGGTATGAGATGATGATGGACTGGTTTCTGAGAGCAGATGAATCTCCAGGACTTTACCTCTGTCTGAGATCTTCTTGAGCTCCTCTTTGCAGAAATTCTCCAGTTTGTCTCTCAGCTGATGAACAGATTCTCTCAGAGCATCAGAAGAGAAGAGAGAACTGAAGAGATCATCATTTACGTCTGTAGATTCAGGAGGTGCTGAGAGAGACTGGAAACTCTACAGAAAGCAGAAATCAAAACTCATCAGCTCCACACTTCACCCAATAACCTGCAGGAACATCAGATTTGTGCGGCTCTTGTTGACTTGACTGATCTTTAGTAACTCAGCTCAATCCAGCACTTTCACAGCATCAGCTTCATTCTTCTCATATTCATTATATGACATTAGAGCTACAGATTCTAGTATTTGCCACTTACACTCTATGTGAACTTTCTAGAAAATAGTTTGAATGATAAAACATCTGCTAAGAACATAAATGCAGCTCAAGCACATCAATGGAGTCTCATTGTAGGGTTGAGTAGATTTGCTCAGGAAAAGCAGCTCAAAGGCTACGATTAGATTGACTGTTATTTATAAATTTAGAGCAGTTAGAGACACTGAAACTTCACAAGGACCCTTAAGACACGCTCGGGTTTGGTTTGGTTTGAATACACTGAAGTATTGCTGATATATAGACTGACTTCATGTTTGGGGTCTTCATGGTCAAATTCATCAATGTGTTACAGGCAAATAAAAATAATTTTTTGTCAGGTTTGAGGATTACCTGATCCAATTTTGATGAACATCACTCAGAATCGGTACTATCAAGTTCACTGATTTCACCATAACATAATAAATCATAAGGAAAAATTATGTAAAAAGCTGAAATGTTAGTGAAGTTTTGAACTGTTGGTGGCACTAGTGGTGTTTGACAGCTAAATATATATTCCAGAAGAAAGAGCTCAGAGAAATGATTGCCAAGAGATTTCCAGAGCTAAAAGCCATTTGTAAGCGGCGTCTCTTTCAGAAGAAGACGATCAGATGAGAGTCTGACTGATGATTATATAATAAGACACTCATGAACTGTTTCTCTGTGAGTCTCTGTCACAGCAGGATCTTCTCAAGTCCACTATGATCCTGTTCTTCTAGATCTCTGTTACCTGCAGGAACTGGATGTGATCCTGTGTGTGTGAAAGCTGCTCCAGCTCAGCGTCTCTCCTCCTCAGATCATTGATCTCCTGCTCCAGTCGCTCTAGTTGTTCTTCAGCTCGACTCACTGCAGTCTTTTCCTGAACTCTGATCAGCCGTATCAGCTCAGAGTGGCTTCTCTCAATGGAGCGGATGAGCTCAGTAAAGATCCTTTCACTGTCCTCCACTGCTGTCTGTGCAGACTGCGGTTAGGACACACAGTGATTCAGGCTTCAGTGAGTCTGAACTGAGATGGAGACAAACTTCTCTTCTTCTCCAGACTCACCTCATGAGACTCCACAGCCTCTCTCAGCTGCTGAAGATCTTTCTCTCTCTGCTGGATTCTCTGCTGGAGCGTCTTCTGCGTCTCCTTCTGCTGGTGCTGGAGGACAAATGGATGATAGTGAATCTCACAGAAAACTACTGCCACTAAATCATCATGTGAACAGATGAATCCAGTAAAAGTGGAGCTGATAACTAATGGCTGTAGGTTCAAACTCCAGAAGTGATGATCGACTACAATCATCATATCAGCATGAATTACTACAAGTGTAAGTATTATAAAAGTGAAACTGACAAAGACGTAGAACTTCAAACTGATAGTGTTTGTGCTGTGTAGCAGAGTTTGCATTTTGACGGATGGAAATATATATTTTGTCAAAGAACAGGTGAAAAATATAATCAAGGCCATTTTTAAGAAAGATTGCGTTGATAAAAGTTTACGGTGCATCTTCAGCAAACAGTGAAACTTTTCTTGCAGCTACTGTTCATTTCTGCTGCCATGTGACGTGTGAACGCTGTAAGCTGTTAATATCGGTGCCGATATAAACACATATGAAACGATTGTCAGCAATATTTCATTAGCATCTAGTTTTAAGTCATCTCATTAGCATCATAGTTTTAAGGCACATTCTCTGTGTGTATGTGCCTACATGTGGAAGAATTGACAATAAAGCAGACTTGACTTGACTTGACTTAAATACCTGTTTCTCTGTCCTCTGTTCTGCTGCTGATACAATGTCATGGTTTTTATGTTCAATAATCGTACACATCATACATATACATTTCTGATCAGTGCGACAGAAAGCCTCAAGGAGCTTCTCATGTTTCTGGCAGATCATCTCCTGCAGTTGTCCAGTGGCATCAGTCAAATTGTGTCTCTTTCCTTTAAACAAACTCTCATGTTGTTCGAGGTGATTCTGACAGTAAGAGTTCAGACACACCAGACAGGACTTGACGGCTTTGTATTTTCTTCCAGTACAGACGTCACACTGCACATCTCCAGCTCCAGCGTAACAGTCAGCAGGAAGCTTGGTCTTCTTCAGTTTCTCCACCACTTCAGCCAGCACGGTGTTTCTAGCTAAAGCAGGTCTTGGACTGAAGGTCTGTCTGCACTGAGGGCAGCTGTAGACTCTCTTCTGATCCTCCTGATCCCAGCAGTCGGTAATACAGCTCTCACAGTAATTGTGTCCACAGGAAGTTGTCACTGGATCCTTCAAGAGATCCAGACACACTGAACACAAGAACTCATCCTGAGAAAATATGGCTTCTGCCATTTTACTGCATGAATACAGAGACACGAACACACAACAGCTCAACTACACTTTCAGTTTCTCTTTCACTGAAATCACGTGATTCCTGTTTCCTGCTTCTGTGTTTCAGTCACGTGTTTGTCTGCACATTCTCTCATACTGTAACACCTTCATGTTCCTGCAGTCTGTTAGATGTGCAGAATCTCTGTGTCTCATGTGTCAGGTGTTAAAACAATACTCTGCACACACTTTTACTACCATGCACTGTAAAAATAATCCTGTGTATTTACAGTACATTACAGTAGAAAAACATTGGCAGCTGTGGATGCCAGAAACTCACTGTAAAAATATGCTGATGGCATTTCAGACGCACTGGATCTACTTTAAAACTATTTTCACTCAGATACTAGTCAACTACAAAAACACAAAGTAGCAGCAAGTAAATTAAATTAAATATGAAAAATAGTATTTCCCCTTCAGGAACTCGAGCTGCGTCGAGATCGCTTTGGGAACGACCCTGCGTGACCGCGTTCTGAAGCACGTGTCCAATCCGTCCAATGGAGCAGCGAAACGTCACCAGCGGGGTGACGTAAGCACCAGAAAGCATAAAAGCGCATCCGGCCGAGTGCCACCCAGCTTTCTGCCTTCAGTAGCGCTCTGTGTATGTGTCTGTCTATTTACTGTTGTCTGTCCGGGAAAAAAAAGCACAAGCACTCATATATAACAATGAAAAAGTCTATGGCGAGCGAACGACAGTACAAATGCTGTGTTCCTCCCTGCCCACGATATCTGACGGCAGGGGATACACACGATTTGTGTGTCGTTTGTTTGGGAGCGGAGCATGCACGGTCAGCTCTCGAGGGGGCTGGTTGTCATGATTGCGAGCTGCTCTCGCTGCGCACGCTCCGCTCTCGCCTGGCCGTGTTTGATGAGAGCGGCCAGGCTCGCGATCCCGCAGGCAGCGGTCCCGCTGTTGCCGAGGCACAGCGCAGACTGTTGTCATGGGGATCGCAAGTGGATTTAGCGGAGGGATCCGAGACGGGCTCGTCCTTTTCTCGGTCCTCACCCGCTAGATCCGCGGCTCTCTCTCAGGGTTCGGAAGCCCGCGCTGCGGTTTCTTCCCCCCGGAGAGAGAGCCAGGCACTTCATCTATCTTCCTCCTTAGAGGTGTATGTGAGGAGTGTCGAGACAGAGGAGACTGTGGACCGCCACCACAGTCCCTCGCATATGAGGAGCTCGTGGAGGTTGTGACTAGTGGGTAGCCAAATACTTCGATTGGCCAGCCGAGAAACAGGCGCTAGCCAGAAGCAAAATTAGACAAGATGTTTCCTGAAGAGAATGGTCACAGCCCTTCCGCGGGGCCTTCCGTTTTTTCCCGATCTCCATGCCGAGGTGTCAAGATCGTGGGAAAAACCGTATTCTTCCCGTATATATAGCCCCACAGTCTCTAATTATTCTAATATCGTGGGGCTGAATGAGAAGGGATATGGGGCGATGCCAATGGTGGAGCAGACGCTCGCGAGCTATCTCTCCCCATCCTCAGCATCGTCCCTGAAGGCTCCGAAGCTTCCCACCAGGCCTGTAAAACAGACATCTAGTCTGGTTGGGAAAGCTTATACGGCGGCAGGTCAGGCTGGCGCATGCTTGCACACCATGGCAGTGTTACAAGCATACCAGACTGACCTGCTCAAGGACCTGGATGACAGGGAGGAGGGGGAATCCGACGTGGTAGCTGAACTGCGTCGGGCCACAGATTTGTCCCTCCGAGCCACCAAAAAAACAGCCAGAGCTATCGGACGTTCAATGGCAGCAATTGTGGCCACGGAGCGGCATCTGTGGTTGAATCTGTCCGATATGCAAGATAAGGACAGATTCTTCATCCTAGACGCCCCGCTCTCGCCCTCTGGCCTCTTCAGCGATGCAGTCAACACTGTCGTTGAGAGGTTTCAGGAGGCAAGAAAGCAAGTGGCGGCATTTCAACGGTTCCTCCCTCGTCGCTCCCAGGCCCATGGTGCTGCTGAGCGGGAGCAGCCCCAGCCGCCAGGCTCCTCATATTGCCAGTCACAAAAACAGAGCGTTGCAACCCGCACCCCTCCGCAAAAAGAACGGGGGTCGGGGCGACGCTCTCAGTCGGGGTCCTCTAGACCGAAGACGGATCTGCGGACCGTTATTTTGTCGAAGAGGACCTCGGCTAAGTGGTCCTGATGCCAACATCGTCAGGCCCTGAGGCACCTCAGTATACGGTGCCCGATCCTCCTCAGTGCCCTCACGGAGATTTACTGATACCCCTGCCACCCTCGGTGCTTCAGGGCTCAGTGAGCTCCGACGAGCGAAATTCCCAGCTGCCGCCCGGCAACGGTACGGCACGGGAGAGCTCGCCCCCTCAAGTGAGGGTGCTACAGCAGTCAGGTCGGTCGTTCCCTGCCGGTCATCCGCTTCAGGGCACCGAACTGGCTCCTCTAATAACACCAGAGGCCAGCCTCGAGAGGCTGGTTCCCTTAGAAGATTTTCTTGTAGCGTGGAAACTTCTACCAAATATCTCAAAATGGGTCCTGCAGATTGTAGAGAAAGGGTACAGAATCCAGTTTGGTTCTCGTCCACCTCGTTTCAACGGGGTCATCCCCACACTAGTGGGCCCCGAGCAGGCTCTGGTAATGGAACAAGAAGTAGATACTCTCTTGAGGAAGGGGGCCATAGAACGTGTTCCGCCTCTCTCGAGAGCGTCCGGGTTCTACAGCCGTTACTTCATCGTTCCGAAGAGGGATGGGGGTTTGCGTCCGATCTTAGATCTCCGTCTTCTGAACCGCGCTATCAAACGGCTTCGGTTCAAGATGCTCACTATCAAGCAGATAGTATCTCAAATCCAGTCCGTGGACTGGTTTGTTACGATAGATCTCACATACGCTTATTTCCATGTCTCCATCCTCCCTCAACACTGGAAGTTCCTAAGGTTTGCTTTCAGGGGCGAAGCATACCAATATCGAGTTCTTCCCTTCGGCCTGTCACTCTCACCCCGCACTTTCACGAAGTGTGTGGATGCTGCTCTGGCTCCTCTGCAACTCCAGGGCATCCGCATACTCAATTACATCGACGATTGGTTAATACTAGCTCAATTGGAGCAGATGGCGGCTCGGCATCGAGATGTCGTCCTCGCCCATATGAGAGAGCTGGGGTTAAGACTAAACGCCAAGAAGAGTGTTCTTTCTCCACTACAGAGAACCACTTACCTAGGCATGGTGTGGGATTCGACAACGATGCAGGCACATTTGTCTCCTGCTCGAATCGAGTCAATCCTCACGACAGTCACGAGAGTAAGAGAAGGCCAGTCACTCACTGTCAAACAGTTTCAAAGGCTGTTGGGCCTGATGGCAGCAGCGTCCAACGTGATACCTTTTGGCCTGCTGTACATGAGACCCTTGCAGTGGTGGCTCAGAACCAAGGGATTTTCCCCGAGGGGGAATCCGCTTCGCATGATCAAGGTCACGCGGCGATGCTTACGTGCCTTAGACATGTGGAAGAAACATTTGTTCCTGGTTCAAGGCCCGATGTTAGGGACTCCTTGTCATCGCATAACGCTAACAACGGATGCCTCTCTCACGGGCTGGGGAGCGGTCATGAGTGGCGCTCTGCCCAGGGTCTGTGGGAAGGCCATCATCTCTTTTGGCACATCAACTGCCTGGAGATGCTGGCCGTGTTTCGAGCTCTGACACACTTCCTTCCAGACCAAAGGGGACATCATGTGCTTGTCCGCACAGACAACACATCGGTGGTCTCCTACATCAATCGGCAGGGGGGTCTGCATTCGCGCCCCTTGTACAAGCTGGCGCGCCAGATCCTTCTGTGGGCTCAGGGGAAGCTCCTCTCTCTAAGAGCAGTTTACATCCCTGGGTATCTAAATCAGGGGGCAGATATCCTGTCGAGACAGGGGCTGAGGCCCGGGGGATGGAGGCTCCACCCCGAGGTGGTGGAGCTCATTTGGAGGGAATTTGGCCAGGCGGAAGTGGATCTATTTGCATCGCAGGAAATGACACACTGTCCGCTCTGGTTCTCCCTCACGCATCCAGATCCACTTGGGCTGGACACCATGGTACAGACGTGTCCGGAGGCTTCGTCTGTACGCTTTTCCCCCGATCGCTCTGCTCCCGGGAGTTCTGGAGAGAGTACGCCGGGATGGGGTCCGTCTGTTGCTAGTAGCCCCGTTCTGGCCAGCCCGAGTATGGTTCTCAGACCTGGTGTCCCTCCTCGACGGTTCTCCGCTGGAGATTCTGATCAGGAGGGACCTCCTCTCTCAGGCGGGGGGCGCCATTCTTCACCCCCGCCCGGAGTTATGGAAGCTGTGGGCATGGCCCCTGAGGGGGCACAGCTCCTAGCATCTGGTCTCTCAACTGAGGTTGTTGAGACTATACTCCAGTCCAGAGCTCCCGCCACTAGGAAACAGTACGCCTTGAAGTGGAAACTTTTCGCTTCATGGTGCGGACAGCGACTGCAGGACCCAGTCAACTGCCCAATTGGTACAGTTCTGGAGTTTCTGCAGGAGCGATTCTCTGCAGGGTTATCTCCCTCCACTCTGAAGGTATACGTGGCGGCCTTAGCTGCTTACCACGCCCTTCTGGGTGGTCAATCATTGGGAAGACAGGACACCCACTGGTCATCATTTCTAGCCCCCCCCACCCGCCCCCCCCCCCCCCCCCCCCCACAAAAAAAAACCTGGCACCCTCGATGGTTTGAGGCCGGTACAGCACACTAAGGTGCCCTCATGGGACCTGGCTGTGGTTCTGGAGGGCTTATGCAATGCCCCCTTTGAACCAATAGAAGAAGTTCGGTCAAGTTGCTCACGCTCAAGACCATATTTCTCCTCGCTATTTCCTCACTAAAAAAATCGAGGATCTTCAGGCACTTTCTGTTTCATGCCTGGAGTTCGCTCCAGGCATGGTTAGGGCATTCCTTTACCCGAGGGCCGGGTATGTCCCTAAGGTGCCCACTTCTTCACCAGGGCCCATAGTACTTCAGACATTCTGTCCGCATACCATCCCAGGAAGTAGGCCAAGAAAGGCTTAATCTGCTCTGTCCAGTTCGAGAACTGGACGCTTACGCACACAGAGCTGACCCGTGGCGTAAGGCAGATCAGCTGTTGTTTGTTTTGGTCCGCCAAAGAAAGGATCTCCAGCGACCAAGCAGACTATGAGTAGGTGGGTGGTCGAGGCCATCTCACTAGCTTACGAGTCATCTGGCCTCCCGTCGCCTATGGGGGTCAGAGCGCACTCGACCAGGAGTATGGCGGCCTCCAAGGCTTTCAGCCTGGGTGTGGCCTTGCAGGACATTTGTGCTGCGGCGGGCTGGTCCTATCCGCACACTTTTGTCCCCTTTTACAACCTACACCTGGCATCTAACCCAGGTTCCCAAGTTCTCTCTTCATGATGTGCTCAAAAGATACACACACAGGCAGGGACTTGGTAGTATGGCGCAGTTGGTATTCTCGTTTCCAAAGCGATCTCGACGCAGCTCGAGTTCCTGAAGGGGAACGTCTCTAGGTTACGTATGTAACCATGGTTCCCTGAGGGAACGAGATGCTGCGTCTCTTTGCCATACTCCCTGCATCCCTGCGGGCACTACTTCATCGAAGCTGGGTGGCGCTCGGCCGGATGCGCTTTTATGCTTTCTGGTGCTTACGTCACCCCGCTGGTGACGTCTCGCTGCTCCATTGGACGGATTGTACATGTGCTTCAGAACGCGGTCACGCAGGGGCGTTCCCAAAGCGATCTCGATGCAGCGTCTCGTTCCCTTGGGGAACCATGGTTACATACGTAACCTAGAGACGTTTCTAATCCAAATGATCTTTCTTTTATTTATGATTTTGAAAAATCTTTTTTACAGTGGATTATGGGGCAACAGTTCGGTGCACAAAACTCAACACACAAGACACTAAAATAATGCAGTAAACACAGAAAATATAATATAAAACTAAAACAAGAAGCAATATTCCCCAGCTGAGATGAAGAGGGGGTTTTACAGCCCCTACTTCATTGTACCCAAGAAAGGTGGGGGGCTCAGGCAATCTTGGACCTGAGGGTTCTGAACCCGGCCCTTCACACGCTTCCATGTAGAATGCTTACTCTCAAACACATGTTGATATGTGTCAGGTATCAGGATTGGTTTGCGGCAATAGACCTGAAGGAAACATACTTTCTTGTCTCGATCCTTCCAAGACACAGGCCGTTTCTACTGTTTGCCTTCGAAGGTCAGGCAAATCAGTACAACGTTCTTCCCTTTAGGCTGTCTCGGTCTCCTCGCGGCTTTATGAACGTTGCAGAGGCTGCCCTTGACCCTCCAGGGAAGTGGGCATTCGCATTCTCAACTAACTAGATGACTGGCTTATTTTTGTTGGTTGGTTGGTTTGCGGATACAGCGACGTGGTCCTCGACCACTTAGTTTAACTGGAACTTCAGGTCAACTGGGAAAAGAGCAAACACTCCCCAGTGCAGAGTATCTCCTTTCTCTGTGTAGAGCTAGACTCGGTTACTATGACAACACACCACTCAAAGGTCCGTGCCCAGTCAGTGCTGAACTGCTTGAGAGCTCTCAAGTACAAAACAGCGGTCCCACTCAAAAACTTTCAGAGGCAACTGGGGCATATGGCATCCTCAGCCACGGTCACGCTGTTAGGCTTGATGCATATGAGATTGCTTCAGCACTGGCCTCATACCCGAGTCCCGAGATACACATCGTGTGAGAATCATACCAGAGTGTTGCCATAATTTCATCCCTTGGCAGGACATCTCCTTTCTAGGGGCAGTCGTGGCCTGATGGTTAGGGAGTCAGACTTGTAAGCCAAAGGTTGCGGGTTCGAGTCTTGTTTAGGGATTGTAGGTGGGGGAGTGTATAACCAGCTCTCTCTTCCACCTTCAATACCACGACTGAGGCGAGACAAGCCTTGAGCAATGCACTGAACCCCCAACTGCTCCCCGGGCACCGCAGCACATGGTGGCCCACTGCTCCGGGTGTGTGTTCATGGTGTGTGTGTGTGTGTGTTTGTTCACTTCTCACTGCTGTGTGTGTGCACTTGGATGGGTTAAATGCAGAGCACAAATTCCGAGTATGGAACACCATACTTGGCTACACGTCACAGCACTTTCACTTTCTACAGGCAGGGGTTACCTCAGAACAGTTGTCCAGACACATTGTTGTAACAACAGATGCTCCAAGACAGGCTGGGGTGCCGTGTGCAATGGGCGTGCAGCCTCTGGGGTCTGGACAGGCTCCCGGCTTCATTGGCATATCAATTGCCTAGAGTTGTTGACGGTGCTTTTGGCCTTGAGAAGATTTCAGCCATTGATTCAGGGCAAGCACGTGTTGGTCCTGATGGACAACACAGCGACTCAAAACTTGCCCACCATCTCTTAATATGGAGTCAGCAGAGACTCAGGTCCCATGCGTGGCACTCATATTCCGGGCGACCTTAACCATGACTTCCTCTCACGTCAGGTCTTGCTCAGAGGAGAGTGGAGGCTTCATCCCCAGATGGTCCAGCTGATTTGTAGTCGATGTAGGTCTTGATGTATCTGCAACTTGTAGGTCAGTCACAGATAGATCTGTTTGCCTCATCAGAATCCACTCATTGCCCACTGTGGTATTCCCTGACCAAGGCCCCCCTCGACATGGACGCACTGGCGCACAGCTGACCCAGGAGTCTCGCAAGTATGTGTTCCCCCAGTGAGCCTCATCGCGTAGACACTGTGCAAGGTCAGAGAGGACAGAAAGCAAGTCTTGATGGCGGCCCCTTTTTGGCCCAACAAGACATCAGATCTGGTGCTGCTGGCATCAGCTCCTCCCTGGCAGATTCCTCTGAGGAGAGACCTTCTCTCCCAGGGGAAGGGCACAATCTGGCACCCGCGTCCAGATCACTGGAACCTGCATGTTTGGTCCCTGGAAGCGACCAGGATGAGTTCAGAGATATCTCACCTGCAGTGGTGAATACCATCACACAGGCCAAGGCCCCCTCAACGAGGACGGCTATATGTGCCTGAATTGGCGCATTTTCATAAATTGGTGTTCTTCCCATGGGAAGGACCCTCCGAGAAGTGGTTTCAGATCAGTGCTTTCCTTCCTCCAGCAAGGCCTGGATATGAGCCTGTCTGCCTCTATTCTTAAGGTGTACGTGGCTGCCATTGCAGTAAATCACGACACCATAGACGGCAGATCGGTAGGGAAACACAATCTTGTTATCAGGTTCCTAAGAGGTGCCCGGAGGTTAAATCTCTATGAAGACGGCCCTCCTGACTGCGTTCACTTCTATCAAGAGGGTGGGGGATCTTCAAGCCCTCTCTGTTAGTGAAAATTGCCTAGAAAGTTATCCTGAGACCCCGGCCAGGATATGTGCGCCAGGTCCCCACCACTCCTTTTAGGGATCAGGTGGTGAATTTGCAAGCTATTCTCCGACAGGAGGGGGACCCTGACCTGTCTCTGCTGTGCCCAGTGCGAGCCCTGCGCATTTATTTGGAACGCACACAGAGTTTCAGAACATATGAACAGCTCTTTGTCTGCTTTGGAGGTCAGCAGAAAGGGAATGCTCTCTCCAAACAAAGGATTTCCCACTGTATTGTGGGTGCTGTCCTTAAGGCCTATGAGGCCAGAGGCTTACCATGCCCACTGGGAGTGAGGTCTCACTCGACCAGAGGCATCACGGCTTCTTTAGCCTTAGCGAATGGAGCCTCATTAGCAGACTTCTGCAGAGCTGCAGGTTGGGCTACACCTAACACATTTGACAGTTTTTACAATCTGAGAATGGAACCAGTTTCATCTGGAGTATTGAGCACTAGTTCTTCAACTTCGATGGCTGGTATGTATGGTATGCACTTATTGAGTCCAGTTCAGTTCCTTCTTATGAACCCTGGACTACCCTGCCATCACTTAAGCACTTCTTGTGCAGTTGAGTTTTGCGGAGGAACTCCTCAGAACAAAACGAATGAGCAAATGCCACGCTGGCCAATTTATACCTGGATGTCCGGGGCGTGGCCAGCTATGCAGATTTTGCTCGCCATTTGTCATTGGCCTTTTCTCAATGATGTCAGAGGTGTCTGGGCTCCCAAGTGCGAACCCTAGTCTTGGTCTTGACACAACGTCTCTGTTCCCTCCATCAGGGAACGAGTAATATATACGTAACTGAGATGTTTTCACTGTAAATTCTGTTTAGGTACAAATTACATCAAATACATATTTTACTGTTTACTGTTTGTAAGTACATGCATTTTTTATTAACATAATATACATTTTCACATTAAATGGTAATTCATACTTTTTACATAGAAATATTTGCACAGTATTTTACAGTAAATGTACACTGTACAAAATATTTTTTCAAAGCTGTAAGTAAAACAAAGATTATTATTTTACAAGGTAATACTGTTTCAGTTATTCTTCCTCAATATTTTATGTTTAATTGAATGCATTACTTGCGGTTTCTTTGTAATTAATTGTGATAATTACTAACAATTTATGAGTATTTACTAACAATCTCTCAATTTTGTTTAGTGTACATGATTAAGCCTGTTTTTGTCCAAAATGTTTTACACCTTTGAAAAATAATTTTTACAGTGTGTTCATGTTCCTAGAGATGATGAATTACATGTTTTCTTTTTAGAAGGTTAAAGAAAGTAGATAATTAACATTCTGAGACGTGATCTGCGTGAATTTGTACAGAGTTGTTCAATATCATCTTTAACTGCTGAAAGGATGTTGCAGGAGTTTGTGGCAGAATCTGAGGAAACCTGGCTGATCTGATACTTCAGCGATGTTAAAAATGAGTCAAAGAGAGTAAATGAGGTGCCTGAGGCTCGTTCACGATCACATTCACTCTCTCTCACAGCATTCATGAGAGTTATCAGCATTTAGGGATATAAATCAAAGAAAACTCCCCTGTGTGTCTTTGTCTCTCTATCATTCTCTCTCCTCGATAGCACATTCCTCTCAGATCATGTGTGAGATCATATTCAGTCTCATCTCAGATTAGCTGGAGCTCAAAGCACAGGAATTCAGTGAGGACGGACAGGAGATACACACGCTTGTGTTGAGATGAGCTTCTCCTGTACAAATACACCTTCAGTATGTATAATGTCAGTCTGATCAACTCAGAAGAGACAGAATTAGAGATGATCATATGTTTGTTAGTGGCGCCCTCTAGTGCTTCTCTAATTCAGTGCGTGATGTTGAGCCTGGTTTGGTTTTATGAAGAATTAAAAAAAAAAAAACTGGATGGATTTGTATCATTCTAAGATGGCTGTGTACACACAATTCCAGCACACATTTTTGTCCAAACACCTTGTAAAAGAGGATTTTGCATAATAGGTGCCCTTTAAAGGAATCTTTCATTCTGTCATGATTTGCATGTTGAGCTGAAGTTCTTCATCTGAAGTACTGCTACTGTGTACTGTAATTATACTGTATGTAGTATAAAAAAAAAAAGCCTGTAGCTTGAGCTGTAGGCCTTTATGCTCATTCCTGCACAAGAACATGGCAACTATAGGCTTATTCAGAGGAACAAATTACCTTTGACCCCATCCCCTTCATTTTTCTTTCCTGCCTATTATCTTGTTTGCACCTAGGATTAATGTTCCACAGCACGTAAAATTGTTACAGAGGAGGCTTCCGTACCGCCTCCTCCTCACCAACAGAGGGAACTCTCTCCTGAATATTGACTTTATCCATTCGGACTCTAGTTCCCATCATGCTTCATACCTGGGACTGATTGCACACACGCACCTGCATTGAATCACGCACACACACATATAAGCCAGACACTCACAGTCACTCACCGCGAAGTCTTGATTTGCCCCGGCTGTCACTTCTGAGCGTTTACACCTGTATCTTGCCTTTTCGTTTGACCTTGGACTGTTTATGGTATTCTGATCTGTATCTGCCTGCCCTGACTTGGATTGTCATTCTTCTGTGTCTGTCTGCCGCCTGCCTCGACCTCCTGCCCGTCCCACGTTTCTGTCTCAGCCTAGCCCACGCTGTTGTATCTACTGGTGATTGACCCTGTCTTGTCTGGTTACGCAATAAAGAACGCTGCAAATGGATCCCGACTCTGATGATGATTCACAACAGAAGACTTCGCCGCACAGCGATCCAGCAGCTCTCAGGCAATTATCCACTGAGCTATCTGCACAGGCCACACAGCTCGCCATGCATCACCACAAACTAAACCGGCTTACCTCACTCACCGAGGAGTTAATGAAGGCGCTGCAAGGCCTACAAATAACACCAACCGCGGTTGCAGCCACTCCAGCCCCGGCGCCTCATCACTCCACGCCACCCCTAACATCACCCACATACCCAGTGAGCCCACGACTAGCTTTCCCGGAGAAATTTGACGGAGACCCCGCCAGATGCAAGGGGTTCTTACTTCAGTGTTCACTCTTCGTAAATCAACAGCCCGCGCTGTATCCCACAGACTCTAGCCGCATTGCCTTTGTATGTTCGTTGCTCACCGGGAGGGCGCTGGATTGGGCTACCGCAGTATGGGGAGTGGATGGCTCTTCATTTCCCACCTTCACAACATTTCTCCAACACTTCCGCGAAGTCTTTGAACATCCCGCGGAGGGGAAAAGTGCAGGAGACCAACTGTTGACACTGACGCAGGGAAGGAGACCAGCAGCCGAGTACGCTCTGTCCTTTCGCACCCTTGCCGCTCAGACAGGTTGGAGCGAGGACCCATTGAAACTCCTGTTTCGGAGGGGGCTAAATTCAGAACTCCAGTCGGAGTTGGCTTGCCGAGATGAGGGGAGGAGTTTGAGTGAATTCATTGAACTCGCCATTCAAATTGATAATCTGATCCGCTCACGACGTCCTACCCGGTCCATGCCTCAATTCACGCCAGAGACCCATGCCACACCAGAGCCCATGCAGCTGGGCTTCACTCACCTCACTCCCGAAGAACGCGAGCGCCGAATGCAGAACCAACTGTGCCTATACTGCGGTCAGGCTGGGCACATGATATCCTCCTGCCCGGTTCGTCCTTCACACAAATCCCGACCGGTGAGTGTTAACAAACGTATCACTACTTGCTCTTCAAGCATACTCTTGCCGGTGGAAATAACTGTCAGTGATAAAACAATTACCTCTACCGCCCTGTTAGATTCCGGGTCAGCTGGAAACTTTGTTTCACATGAATTCGCCCTGCAACATAATCTCACACTTACCCCCTGTGATTTCCCTTTGGCAGTGGAGGCGCTAGACGGCCGGCCCATCGGAGAGGGGAAAGTATTAAGTACCACCGAGGAAGTCAAACTGCAAGTGGGAACCCTCCATTCTGAATATATCAAATTCTACGTCATCCAGTCTTCTAACCACGCGATCATTCTGGGACTACCCTGGCTGCGCACCCACAACCCACGCATTTCCTGGAGAGAAGGACAAATCGTTCAATGGGATGCTACCTGTCAAGACCGCTGTTTATCCAGAATCACACGGTCACCCCTCCAGGATTCATTTCCATCTGTTCAAACCCCCGACGAATCAAACCTACCCTCCGAATATGCCGATCTAGCCGAAGCCTTCAGTAAGAGAGGGGCGTTACAACTTCCCACTCACCGCTCAGTCGATTGCGCCATAGATCTGATACCTGGCGCCACTCCTCCAAAGGGGAGGATCTTCCCACTATCACAACCTGAATCCGAAGCTATGAGAGTCCTTTATCGAAGAGGAACTGGTTAAAGGATTGATTAGACCCTCGACTTCTCCTGCCTCGGCTGGGTTCTTTTTTGTAAAGAAAAGGATGGAGGGTTGCGGTCATGCATTGATTACCGTGGCCTTAACAATATTACTGTTAAGTTTCGTTATCCCCTGCCACTGGTCCCCGCAGCGCTAGAACAGCTCCGCCAGGCCAAATACTACACCAAATTAGATCTACGCAATGCCTACAACTTAATCCGCATTCGAAAGGGGGACGAATGGAAGACGGCATTCTCCACCACTAGTGGGCACTACGAATACCAGGTTATGCCCTTCGGCCTGGCAAACAGTACCTTGATCTTCCAATCCTTCATGAATGACGTTTTCGGGACATGCTCAACAGATGGGTAATCGTGTACATCGACGACATCCTGATCTATTCAAATTCCTTGGAACAACACATTCGTCACGTCAGATCAGTGCTAAAGCGCCTCGTCCAGTATCAACTCTACGCTAAAGCGCGAGAAAGCAGAGAAATGCGAATTCCATCAGAGAAGCACAGCGTTTCTGGGGTATGTGATCAGTCAGGAGGGGGTAGCGATGGATGAGAGGAAGGTCAGGGCAGTTCTGGAATGGCCGCTTCCCCAGACAGTCAAGGATTTGCAACGCTTCCTGGGGTTCGCAAACTTCTACAGGTGATTTATCAGGAACTTCAGTTCGATCGCTGCTCCTTTGACCGCCATGACTAAGCAAGAGAAACGTCACCCCACTAAATTGATCTGGTCTTCGGAATCACAACAGGCATTCGATTAACTAAGGACTCGGTTTACTTCAGCACCTATCCTCTGACATCCTGATCCAGAATGCCCCTTCATTGTCGAGGTTGACGCCTCTAACACTGGGGTCGGTGCGATACTTTCCCAACGTCACGGGTCCCCAGCAAAGATGTACCCGTGCGCCTTCTTTTCACGCAAACTAACCACTGCCGAACGAAATTACGACGTGGGCAACCGTGAACTTCTGGCCATGAAGCTAGCACTAGAAGAATGGCGGCACTGGCTGGAGGGGGCATCGCATCCATTTCTAGTCCTCACCGATCACAAAAACCTCAAATACCTACTCTCGGCCAAACGATTGAACCGCCGACAGGCAAGATGGGCGTTATTCTTTACAAGATTTCAGTTTACTGTATCTTACAGACCCGGCACTAAGAATACTAAAGCCGACGCCCTCTCACGTCAAGCGGAGGAGACGTGCTGTGCGGACGTCAATGAAAGTATAATTCCTGAGAACCTCCTCATTGCACCCGTACAGTGGGACATCATGACCGAGGCAAACAACTTGAATCTCCAGAATCCGCCACCACCTGAAAGCCCCCCCAATCTCACCTATGTTCCTGAATCACTACGAGAGCGCCTATTGACACAAGTGCATGCTCTGCCCAGCTCGGGACACCCCGGAATCGCTGCCACTGCACATCTGCTCCAAAACCGATTCTGGTGGCCTACTCTGTTATCTGATACCACCAAATACATCCAAAACTGCATTACCTGAAACACTACTAAATCACCCAGACAGCTACCAGCAGGCCTGTTACAACCATTTCCCACACCACAACGGCCGTGGTCTCACATCGCCATCGACTTCATCACTGACCTACCCAGCTCTCAAGGTAATACCACTATACTTACGATTATAGACCGATTTTCCAAAGCATGCCGTCTAATTCCTCTGCCTAAACTTCCCACGTCATTTGAAACTGCGGAATTACTATGCAATCATGTGTTTCGTTTCTATGGTCTGCCCGAGGATATTGTCTCAGACCGGGGTCCCCAGTTCACCTCGAGGGTATGGACAGCCTTCTTCAAACACCTCAATGTAAACATCAGCCTCACATCCGGCTATCATCCTCAGTCCAACGGACAGACAGAGCGCCTGAATCAGGAGATCATACGGTTCCTTCGATCATATTGCCAGCAACGACAATCAGACTGGAGCAGGTACCTGTTTTGGGCGGAATATGCTCAGAATTCCCTCATGAAACCCGCCACAGGGGTGACTCCCTTTAAATGCACGCTGGGCTTCCAACCACCCTTGTTCCCCTGGGCTGGCGAGCCCACCGACCTCCCTTCAGTCACAGACTGGCTACAACGCAGTGAGGAGGTCTGGGACCGAGCCCATACTCACTTACTACATGCCGTTAGGAGAACTACACAACAGGCCAACCGTCACCGACGTCCCAGTCCCGAATACACCCCAGGCCAATGGGTTTGGCTGTCCACTAAGGATCTGCGCCTCAGACTCCCCTGTAAGAAGCTCAGTCCCAGGTATGTTGGTCCTTTCAAAATTGTAAAACGAATAACTCCAGTATCATTCCGTTTAGAGCTACCCACTAACTATCGTATATCTCCCACTTTCCATGTATCGCTTCTGAAACCTGCTGGTGGTCCGGGAGGAGAGCCGGAGGAGGGAGCCAGGCTGCAGACCCCCCCACCTATTCTGATTGACGGCGAGGAGGCGTATCGGGTGCACAAGCTGCTTGACTCCAGGCGCCGGGGTACCACTCTCCAGTATCTGGTCGATTGGGAAGGGTACGGACCAGAGGAGCGATCCTGGGTCAAGGCCGGAGATATCCTCGACCCCACACTCACAGAAGAGTTCCACAGGACGCATCCGGAGAAACCGGCCCCTCGACCTCGTGGTAGACCCCGGCGTCGCTTGCCTTCTCGCGTCAGGAGCCGCTCGCAGGGGGGGGGCTCTGTTACAGAGGAGGCTTCCGTACCGCCTCCTCCTCGCCACCAGAGGGAACTCTCTCCTGAATATTGACTTTATCCATTCGGACTCTAGTTCCCATCATGCCTGGGACTGATTGCACGCACACACCTGCATTGAATCACGCGCACACACACATTTAAGCCAAACACTCACAGCAACTCATTGTGAAGTCTTGATTTGCCCCGGCTGTCACTTCTGAGCGTTTAAACCTGTATCTTGCCTTTTCGTTTGACCTTGGACTGTTTATGGTACTCTGATCTGTCTCTGCCTGCCCCGACTTGGATCGTTCTTCTACTGTGTCTGTCTGCCGCCTACCTCGACCTCCTGCCCGTCCCACGTTTCTGTCTCAGCCTAGCCCACGCTATTGTATTTTCTTATGGTTGTGGATTGGGGGGGGGGGAAAACCCTGTCTTTATGGTACGCCATAAAAGGAACGCTGCAAATGGATCCCGGACTCTGCGGATGATTCACAACGTAAGAACATGTGCTCCTTTTTATATCATCCTGAGATTCTGACCTGTGTGTTTTGTTACTTACAATTTGCTAAGACAATCTTAATGAAACTGGGATCCATGATCTTCATCATCATCTTCTTAGCACAGCAGATGTTTTCTCTTGTAAATGTCTTAACACTTTTTCATTTGTTTCACACATTTTCACACCCTTTTGCAAAACAGTTACCACAGATCTCATTGAAAGACCACAAACTTTATTGGATTAACTGTGTTGAACAAAATGAAAAACATCATTCACAGCTGATCGAAAGTACTTGCATAATTCAATCATGACAACTCTCGAAACATTTTAGCATGGTGATGGATATGACCAATGAAGTGGGCAGCACATAGGCTGCTCACAGAGAGCCGACGGTGATGAGCCCAAAGCCTGGGTAGCCTGCACAGGGCCTGTTTAGGTTGGTGTGGCTGGCCCTAGACCACTGTGCCCCCAAAAAGCCGGCATGGGCCCACAAGGAACATGTTGCAGGGTTGACTCTGCTTGCCTGCACTAAAAGGTAAAAACAATCCGCCATTTAAAGCAAATTACAGTGAGTAAAATGAATGGGAGGTGAAGCAATGTAAGGCAAGATTAGCGGCAAACCGTGTTAGCAATGCTAATGGGCTAAAAGCTAGTAGCAGACGGCAAATCAAAATAAAACTAATGATACAAGGTGCTCTGATGGTTTTTTTGTAGGAATACAATGGGGGAGATAGTCCAAGTTTTTAAGAAATGAAAATGCTGGTGTATAAAATTGATTTTAAGATAGATGTTAAAGAAAATAGATGTAAAGATTAACTTGACGGGAGACTCAACTCAAAACACGTTGGGCAGCCACAACAGGCAAAGTGACGTATGCCTCGTATCAAGAAATGTGTTTAGAAAGCGTCTTTGTTTGGAGAACTGAAGGAATGGGTTGAGAAGGGCCAAGAATCAGTTATAGTGTCTTAGCAAATTCGTTTTTAGCGAGAAAAAGTAACACAAATTATTAACAAGCTTAGCCTAAAAAGAAAAATGCTGAATTCTGAGGTAACAGCTAAATGTCAAGGACAATAAAAACAGCGGCTAGTGACGGCGGAGACAGGAGAACACAAAATGCCGTTGGAAAGTGTGGTGCCCGGAGCTACATAAGGTGATAATGAAAAGGATTTAGGACCTGTGTGTGATCATTTGAACGAAAAGTCTTTGATAGTAATAATAATAAAAATTGTGACACTCAATAAAACACTGAAATGAATGATTTCAGTAGTCAACACAAATACAAAGCACAGAAACACATGGTCACTCAGCAGGACTCACACACACACACTGATCTTACTGTCTATATGAGGATATATTACACACATTTATTCTGACATTATTTCAGTGACAAAAGTTCATCTGCAGTATTAATGACATGAAGAGAAAATAAGAGACTCTATAACATCTCACTGTAACTGATTCATCATGCAGCTCAAAGCATTAAGGGTAGAATCTCTCTTCAGTTTATCTTGATTCACCAACACAGTTTCACTGATGATCCAGCTCCAAATCCAAACCCAGGATAGAGCGGCTGAGTGAATGTGGTCTGGACTGTGTGGATGAGGCTCATTGTGTCAGAGACGCTGTAGAAGGACAGAGTTCCTGCACTGTGATCCACAAACACTCCTATTCTGCTGCTGATGGACTCTACAGAGAGATCAGTCCGTATGTTATTGTGTATGAATGAATAAATGGAGCGAGAGCAGGACAAACTCCAGGACTGATTATTACATCCAAACACACACTCATCACCCCGTCCCTTCCTGCTGATGCTCTTATATGACACTGATATACACACACCATAATCTCCACTCCACTGCAGCTCCCAGTAACAGCGTCCACTCACACTCTCTCTACACAACACCTGAAAATACTGATCAAATCTGTCTGGATGATCAGGATACGACTGATCTGTGTCAGTGTTAGTAATCACTCTGTTGCTCTCAGACAGACGGAGGTGTTTATTCACTGTGTTCAGATCCAGAGTGAGCTGATGGGAATCTGATGGAGATAAAACACATCAGAATCAGGAATTATGAATCTGTTTGATCTTTTCATGTAGCTCAACTCTTCACGTTCAGTATATCATCAGTGTCTCAGTACAGATGAACAGATATCTGTGCAAATCATCATTTAATTAATCAGTTATAAAACTCTTCTTTCACCTTCTAAAGGAAGAACATGAACACACTCAGAGTTTTTCTGCTTGTTTTCTTACTGACTTACATCGTAGGAAGTCGTTCCTGGTCCAGAGAACAATGTTGGTGAATGCGACTGTGGAAATTAACAGACATGAACAGTGTGCTTCTCATGATCCTGCATCCATTCCTAAAACATTCCAAATATGATGTTCTCCATGATATGAGATAATGATAGACTGGTTTCTGAGAGCAGATGAATCTCCAGAACTTTACCTCTGTCTGAGATCTTATTGAGCTGCTCTTTGCAGAAATCCTCCAGTTTTTCTCTCAGCTGACGGACAGATTCTCTCAGACCATCAAAAGAGACGAGAGAACTGAAGAGATCGTCATTTACGTCTGTAGATTCAGGAGGTGCTGAGAGAGACTGGAAACTCTACAGAAAACAGAAATCAAAACTCATCAGCTCCACACTTCACCCAATAACCTGCAGGAACATCAGATTTGGGCGGCTCTTGTTGACTCGACTGATCTTTAGTAACTCAGCTCAATCCAGCACTTTCACAGCATCAGCTTCATTCCTCTCATATTCATTAAATCACATTAGAGCTACAGATTCTAGTATGCGGTTTCCAGAGGCGCTGCCCTGCTGGCGACCTGAACTCAGGTGCTGCTATGCTACACTGATTGTGTCTGTTTGTTTGTTTTAAACTCTTTTTTAAAGATCTTAAAGTTCTTTTAGACATAATATAATTGAGTGACTGTTTTGTCAGCATTATGCTGGCCTGGACAACGAGAATCACTGCTTTTGTTTTTCTCAGGGTGATTATATTCGGACTTCGTGAAAAATGCTGCGCTACGCAAGGAGCGTGGAGGACGCAAGTCTGCCGCTGCTCACTTACTCCAGAGATGCACTGTTGTCTCTTCGCACAAAGGACATTATTCCGGCAGTTGATTTTTTCACTGTGACTGTGGAAGAGTGGCTACTACGTTGGAAATGTCTTTGAAAGAGAGGCAGGAATATGACAACGAGTCAGAAGGAGAGGCCACTGGCTATCATGGGGAATGTGCATTCACTGAGACGGAAAATGGAAGAGCTTCGCGTCAATGTCCGGGGGTGTTACGAGTATTGTGAAGCTGTCATTATAGTGCTAACGGAGACCTGGCTACATCAAAGCATTCCTGACTCGTTATTCGAATTGGATGGCTTTTCCCTCGTGTGTCTGGATAGGATGGAGGCGACTAGAAAAAGCAGAGGAGGTATCAGTGTTTATATTAAGGATGACTGGTGTACTCAATACACTGTACAGGACAAGGTATGTAACCCCAACCTGGAGTTGCTTTATTTGTCCTTAAGACCTGTGTATTTACCCAGGGAATTTGGGAACATAATTTTATGCATGGCATATATCCCACCGGATGGAAATGCTGCGAAATCAGCGGCTCAAACTGCTGATTGTGTTCAGAATAAGTTACAAAGAACACAGTGTGCTCCGGTTTTTATTGTGGGTGATTTTAATCATTGTAAGTTAGAACTAACGCAGCCTGGCTACGACCAATATGTCAGATGTGAAACATGGGATATTCTGGACAAATGTTATGGCAATGTTAAAAATACCTATAACGCAAAGGCGAAGCCTCCATTGTCCAGCTCTGACCACAATATGATTAATTTAATTCCAACTCATAGAACTGTTTTAAAAGCAGGAAACCTGAGGTCAAGGCTATATCTGTGTGGTCAGAGAACAGTGTAGAGACACGTAAAGGATGTTTTTTTAGCACGGACTGGGAAATCCTACAGAACGGAGACATTCGTAAGGCTACTGACTCAACGACTGAATATTAAGTTTTGTGTGGGCAATGTCCTGGAAAAGAAATGTCTAACTGTCTTTCCCAATAACAAGCCATAAATTACCAAAGAAATTAAAGAACGTATTAATTGAAAGAAGCAGGCATTTAAGGAGAAGGATTGGGTTGGACTGAGAGTGGTACAAAAAGAACTCACTGTTGTGTTGAGAGGTGCTAAGAAAAGACATCAGGAGATTTTAGAGTAGAGGTTTAACTTCACTCCATCAAAAAAGTTATGGGACACTATTAAAGCGATGACAAATATGAACACTGGAAGTGTTTGAAGTAAGTACCTCTTTACTAATAATGATTTAGAGAAGGCAACTGAATTAAATGAGTTTTATCTCAGATTTGATACACAGGATTACACTCAGGAAGGTATGCACTTCCCGGAGACTGTTGTAAGCGAGGACACTTCTCTCAGAGTGAAAATTTACCCTCAGAAGGTTTGTTCAATTTTTGATCAAATTAACACTAGAAAGTCCACTGGACTTGATGGTATTTCAGCTGTTCTTTTAAAATCATGTGCAGAGGAGCTCACCATTGCATGGTGTCCTGTTTTTCAACAATCTGTGGATTGTCAGACTGTCCCTGATATTTGGAAAAGTTCTGTTATTCCTTTACCAAAGACATCATGTCCAGTGAAGAATAATGATTATAGGCCAATAGCCTTGACATCATGTGTTATGAAGTGCTTTGAGAGGTATATGGTGTCTTTGCTAAAGACAGAGGTAAAACCTGTTTTAGATCCACTCCAGTTCACCTACAGACAAGGTCGTGGTATGAAGGACGCTATTAACACCATAACTAATGCTATGGCGAAACATCTAGAGAGTCTAAAAGCCTATGCACGGTTGTTATTCGTTGATTTTAGTTTGCCTTTTGATACAATTAAACCCAACTGTTTGATTAAAAAACTGGGGCAGTTGGGTGTAAATCCCTTTTTAATCAAATGGTATTATTCGTTTTTAACTAATCGAAGGCAGCAGGTCAAGGTTAACCACAGTATACCAGAGGTTAGAAGGACAAGTACAGGTGTTCCACAAGGCTGTGTTAGTTTCCCGATTCTTTTTACATTGTATACAAATTAATGCAGAAGTCATGATTCCAGTAACCTCATAATAAAATACTCAGATGATACAGCTCTAAATCTGGTAAAGGTGGCTATGGGAATTATAGGGAAAAGGGAATATCAAACCAAGGAATCATTTTATGAGCAGTCGGTTCTTAAGGAATTACTAAGATATTATCCGATCCCTCACATATAGCTTATATTCAGAATACGAGTTGCTGCCTTCTGGCAGTCGATACAGATAAATCGATTAGAGTTTATTTTACATGTAATTTTACATTAACTTTGTGTTTTGTTATTGTGGTTTGGAATGTTGCTTCATCTATGTCTATGTGGGTTTTTATTATATAATATAATGCTTGATCAGTGTGTACGTATGCGGGCTCCAGGGTCCAAGACAAATTTCCCCATTGGGGACAATAAAGTGTATTGAATTGAATTGAATTGAATTTGCCACTTACACTCTATGTGAACTTTCTAGGAAATAGTTTGGATGATAAAACATCTGCTAAGAACATAAATCACCATCTAACAGCTCAAGACCGTTATTTATAACTTTACAGCGGTTAGAGACCCAGAGCTGAAAGCCATTTCATCCATTAGCGGCGTCTCTTTCAGAAGAAGATGATCAGATGAGAGTCTGACTGATGATTATATAATAAGACACTCATGAACTGTTTCTCTGTGAGTCTCTGTCACAGCAGGATCTGCTCAAGTCCACTATGGTCCTGTTCTTCTAGATCTCTGTTACCTGCAGGAACTGGATGTGATCCTGTGTGTGTGAAAGCTGCTCCAGCTCAGCGTCTCTCCTCCTCAAATCATTGATCTCCTGCTCCAGTCGCTCCAGTCGTCCTTCAGCTCGACTCACTGCAGTCTTCTCCTGATCTCTGATCAGCCGTATCAGCTCAGAGCGGCTTCTCTCAATGGAGCGGATGAGCTCAGTAAAGATCCTCTCACTGTCCTCCACTGCTGTCTGTGCAGAGCGCTGTTAGGACACACAGTGATTCAGGCTTCAGTGAGTCTGAACTGAGACGGAGACAAACTTCTCTTCTTCTCCAGACTCACCTTATGAGACTCCACAGCCTCTCTCAGCTGCTGAAAATCTTTCTCTCTCTGCTGGATCCTCTGCTGGAATGTCTTCTGCGTCTCCTTCAGCTGCTTCTGCAGGACAAACGGATGATAGTGAATCTTACAGAAAACTACTGCCACTAAATCATCATGTGAACAGATGAATGCAGTAAAAGAGCTGATAACTAATGGCTGTAGGTTCAAACTCCAGAAGTGACAATCGGTTACAATCATACAAGTGTAAGTATTAAATAAGTGAAACTGACACAGACTTAGAGCTTCACACTGACATTAGCCACATTTGCATGGACACTTTTTGTTTCAATCTGAATGAAATCATTCCGACTGATGAATCTGAACATAGTTATTACATGAACGCTAAATAAAGTGATCGGGTTAAGCTCAAATCAGATTTAATCTTCTGACATGCACACTCTGCACAAATATATACAGTTTCCTGCTGTTTTTATACTAACCATCCTTCTTTTCTTTGTTTTAAAAAGCAGACTTAATATTTATCTATTTCGGGTCCTAATTAGGAGACAAGCACACGAGGCTTTGTGCAATGATGCTTTTATTAATCAAGCAGTAAAAAAGCCCATTCCCATGCCCACTTCACAGACGATGAGTGGAAAGAGAATTTTAGATTGACACGATAGTCATTTATTATATTTAACAACAACAACATTGGCTCGTTCCATGCGTCATGCGCCATTTCTACGTCACTGCACATGCGTAAAACTTTCCACTTTTGGTTTTTAATCCGATCAGGTGTTTACATATCCTATCGAACAGATTAGAAAAGGTTTATCCCACCCTTCTCAACCCGTCTGAAATTTCAATCGTTTTAGGCATTTTCCTCCGACTGAGTTGTTTACATGATTTCATTCAGATTGGATTTATAAACTGATTGTATTCAAAATACAATGCTCCATGTAAACTCACCTAGTGTTTCTGCTGTGTCGCAGAGCTTGCATTTTGACCGATGGAAGTATGTTTTGTCAAAGAACGGGTGAATAGTTCACTCCATTATTTGATGTTGCTTATTCAAGGTCTATTTTTATGAAAGATTGTGTTGATAAAGATTTAAGGTAAATTTCAGCAAACAGGGAAACTCTTCTTGCAGCTGCTGTTCATTTCTGCTGCAGTGTGAATGCTGTGGGCTGTTAATATGGTGCCGATATAAACACATATGAAACGAGTGTCAGCAATATATCATCAGTGTCTAGTGTTAAATACCTGTTTCTCTGTCCTCTGTGCTGCAGCTGATACAGTGTTGTGGTTTTTATGTTCATCCATACACAGCACACATATACACTTCTGGTCAGTGCGACCACACGACACCCCAACCCCCTACAACTGGCAGCTACCATATGATCCATGTCTTCCCTGGCAGATCATCTTTGCACTGCAGAACGCGGCAAAGTGGCTTCAGTCACTTGCCTTTCTTGCGGGCTCTACCTTGGAATGAAATCCTCATGACGCTCAAATAGTTGAAGTAAGATTCAGAACACCAGACCAGGACTTGAGTTTGTATTTTCTTCCAGCTACAGACGTCACCCTGACAATCTCCAAGCTCCCAGCGTCACAGTCAGAAGAGAGTTGGTCTTTTCAGTTCTCCACCACTTCGCAGCATGGGGTTCTAGCTAAAGCAGGTCTTGGACTGAAGGTCTGTCTGCACTGAGGGCAGCTATAGACCCTCTTCTGATCCTGTTGATCCCACCAGTCTGTAATACAGCTCTTACAGAAACTGTGTCCACAGGAAGTGGTTAATGGATCCTTCAGGAGATCATGACACACTGGACACATGAACTCATCCTGATAAACTCTGGCTTCTGCCATTTTACTGCATGAACACAGAGACACAAACACACAACAGCTCAACTACACTTCAGTTTCTCTTTTACTGAAATCACATGTTTCCTGCTTCTGTGTTTCAGTCACGTGTGCATCATTCTCTCATACTCTCATACTTACCACTGCGTTTGAATGGGCTGCAGCCCAGGGGCCCTACCTTAACCCGTTTACATTTGTTCACTTATGTGTCAGTCAGAAATTATTAGCCGCATTTCAACGGTGCACAAGGGCCAGCCGGGGGTAACAGCTTCCAACTACGACCTTTGAAGCCATAATCAAACAGCATAAACTGGAATTTATGATTTTTTTCACATTGTAAAAGGACACACGTATTGAATCATGTCTGCTCTGCACCGAATCACCGATTAATTTGTGATCACATGGCTACTTTAAACGGTTCAATTAAACCTTTAGCCCAAAAGAGCGCACATGTACACGTCTCACATCTGTTCAGAGGATGGTTCTATGTTATATTAATGTTCCACTAAATTAATCTGAAGAGTTTTGAGTGCTCTCTCCCGTCCAAAGACTATACCCTGATATCTGACAGGTATTTTAAAATTTCATCAAAACGATTCAAAAAATAATAAAAATAGCCATTTACAGGGTTCGTAAGGTCATGAAAAACCCAGAAAGCTTTGGAAAAGTAGTGGAAATTTATTTTACAAATCTCTATATAATAGAATATATGTTTAAACCATTTGGTACTCGCGCGCTCCAAACTAGTTTTCTGGGCGCTCACGGTCACATCCAAAGCGCGCGCACATGAAGCCGCCTCTGTAACGGGGCTGACAAGACATGAGACGTGCGGATCCATATGCAAGCTCTTTATTAGGAGAAGACAGAGACGTGGTCATAAAAGGCAGGGTCGAACAATGGCAAACAGGTATGTGGCGGGCAAGACACAAGAATAGTCTTAGGGCTAGCGCAGGTCGACGATCGGCAGACAGAATCAAAAGGGGCAAGACAAAGGGGTGAATCCAGGGAACCAGGCGAAGATCAGAAACCGAGAAGGCTAAGGCTAAGGCTAATGACTAGGGCTAAGGCTAAGGCTAAGGATAAGGCTAAGGCAAGGCAAGGCAAGGCTAAGGCTAAGGCTAAGGCTAAGGCTAAGGCTAAGGCTAAGGCTAAGGCTAAGGCAATGACAAGGGCTCCGTAAAGTAGCTATCTCTAGGGGAGTGATAAATGCTGAAACAATACTCGGCAGAGGGAAGGGATCAGAGTGAGTGTTAAATAGTGAGGGAGTGATATGAAACAGCTGGGTGCAATCAGTGTAAACAGGTGTGTGCAATTTGTGCTGAGTGCAATCAGTGCAATGCATGATGGGAAATGTAGTCCGGGGTGCTATGCAACAGTTTGTGTGGTGCGAGAGTCAATGAAAAGGAAAGTTCATGGACCGGATTCGTGACAGCCTCGCAAACACCTCAAGAAAAAGTGATGTTTTTATTGTTTCTGACTCAAGTAACCTTGCATTTAATAAATAATGTTACATAAAGACAATTAAACGGTCAGTAATAAATGAACAAGTTACTAGCAATGCAATAGCGCAAGGATACAAATGAAACAAACTGTGTTTTAACTTTTTCAGGTAGTCTAAAGCTAACAGCCTAAAACTAACAGTAGCTGCTACTGTTCAGGAACAAAATACTATGATGTATAAAGTCATAGATATAGATTATATTTATATATTAATCCATATTAAATATGAAAAAGTTATTTAGTCAAGAGAAGATTTGAGCGGAGTGATTTTTTTCTTTTGTTCTTTAACACAGACACTTTCATACCACATGTTAATGTTAACAATGCTAATTAACGATTGGTTATTGTTAATTAATGTTAACAAAAAAAAAGACAAAATCACTCACTGCTCTTGAATGAATCACTTTGGAACTTAATTATAAAAATTAGTCTGTTGCTTTAACTTTACAGTGAATTTACTTTTGAATTACAGTTTATTCCTTTTGCGCATTTCGGTCCCTGAAGTTTTCCACCAAAACTGTTCGAAAACGAAATTAGCTCGGAGTTTAATTATAATACGGCTAAGCAAATTACAATATACTTAGCATTTAGTTATGTGATTATGTAGCCTAACTTATGTTCTCTGCATGAAGTAACGTCTGGTGCAGTCGCAGCTGTGCTTATTAGAAAGCAAACAAAATAGTTAATAATCATTATTTCCTTCGAATATGTATGATAACTCTGAACATTTGTGTAAAATAAAAGAGAATTAGGTCATGAATCTGCTTAAAAGTCATGGCAATATATGTTTGAAGCCCTGCATTTACTGAGTGAGGCCTACGAGATAGGGTCAGCCCGGGCACACAATAGAGTCCTGTTTTTCCGAACTATCTGCACGATCGCAAATGTACAATAAACGACAAGTTACTGAGTAACTTTCAGACACAAAATACCGTTTTGCTCCATCAATGCGTTTCTCAGCATTACACGGACCAGTAAATGGTTCAAAACAAGGCTATAAGTACAGTCGTTGGCTAAAGTAATGAAATTAGCATTTTAAACGAATTGGTTGATTTAAGGATTCAACTCACTCATTAAGACAGTCACTTGCTGCCACCTACTGGCGGTTGTAGTTTCGTATTTTAAAAAGTAGCTCATTATTTCATTTTTGCAATCATTTAATATTTCTACATTAAAATGTTGTATTTAAACTTAACATAACTTATGCAAAATCAATCTATGTATTTTGTTTATAGTGATTTCATTTGATTGTTAATAGCCAACATGTTTTTTTTATTCAGATTGAATTTATTAAATTTAAGAATCTGACATAAAAGGACACAGATATGACCATACATTTTCATAATAATACATCTCTTAGTTTTTTTCTGCTCAGTGTTATTTCAGGGTTTTGATATCTCAACTGAGGGATCACATCCTGTTTATTGTATTATAATGAATATTTAATATTACATCTAAACTTTGACTAGGCTAGACATGTTGCCTATTAATTTTATACAGTATATGAACCTGAAAGCATATTTAAATTTTTGTAATAATTTGTAGTAGGAATGGTGCCAAAAATAACTCAGCCAGGACAAAGACCAAAGAACCCCAAAAAAAAACGGGCCCTGGCCCCGTAAGTCCTGCCCTGCTCATACTGTAACACCTTCATGTTCCTGCAGTCTGTTAGATGTGCAGAATCTCTGTGTCTCATGTGTCAGGTGTTAAAAATACTCTTCACACACCTCTATACCACCATGCACTGTAAAAAATAATCCTGTGTATTTACAGTACGTTACAGTAGAAAAACATTGGCAGCTGTGGATGCCAGAAATTCACTGTAAAAATATGTTGATGGCATTTCAGACGCACTGGATCTACTTTAAAACTATTTTCACTCAGAAATTGCTAGTCAACTTCAAAAATACAAAAAAGCAGCAAATACTTTGAATGAAATATGAAAAATATAATTTCCTTGCAAAACATTCTCCAAATAATATTTATTTTATTTACTTATTATTTCCAGTGCATTATGGGGCAACAGTTCGGTGCACAAAACTCTAAACAAGACACTAAAATAATGCAGTAAACACAGAAAATATAATATAAAACAAAACCAAGAAGCAACATTACTTTAAAAATGTAATAACAAAGTGTAACCAAATGTGATGCATCATGGAGGGAATTCTGAGAACATCTGGTTTTACTGTTTGCTTCTCCTGTAGAAATACACCTTCAGCATGTATAATGTCAGTCTGATCAACTCAGAAGAGACAGAATTAGAGATGATCATATGTTGGCCAACGGCGCCTGCTAGTGCTTCTCTAATTCAGTGCATGTTGTTGGGAACATCTGAGAGAGAAAAAATAAAAAATGTCACAAGGCCCTAAAGCTGCAAACTATGAAAGCTTGTTTCCAACACCAATACAAATTTAATTTATTACACAATTCTGAATTTTGTTTGCAAAACATCTCACAATGTTTCCATCTAATATGTAGTTTGAGCTGCAGGTCATCATTTTAATGGAGTGTTTCACTAGTTAGCAGGTTACCTCACCTGATTATGTTCTAGATTTGTGTTGGATGTTATCTTTGGAATAGAAATATGGATATTTTATTTGCAAACATCATACTTTTTTTCGATTATTTCAGTTAATCTCATAAAACTAGCGAGTTAAGCCAGTAGTAGTGCTGACAGTGTCGTGCAAACATGACTGAAGACGAGAAAAGAGGAACAGACGAACCGATTCAATTGAGTGAGTCATTTACGCTGGAACCGCGTCGATTGATTCGAACTCGTGAGTCGTGACTTCGATTATTCAGTCCAAGCGATTCACTAGCAAAAGCCAGTTCAAAAGAGACATTCATTTTCGTATTACGACATCGCTTAAAAAGCTCGTAGTGATGGGTGAAACTGAGCTTTTCGAAACTCCGATCAGTAAAAAAATTGCGTCGCAAAATGATTCCCTGATTCGAAGCGCTCTAATCGCGAATCATTTGGTTCAGATCGGGACTACGGAGCGGGTTCGAGAATCCTTGATCTTCTATTATTAAACAGTACAACACATCAAACAATTAAGACAGTACACTTATAAAAACAAAACACAGAAAAAATCAACTATACACAGATTCAAGGTTAAAAAAAGCAATAAATTCAGCTTAAGAGGACACATAGGATGAATACAGAGATACAGTTTTCACTGCTTTAGGATTAACATAGCCTAACTTTGGATAGTTTCCATATAGACTTGTCTAGATCAACCTTGAATAAAGAAAAGAGAGGTTTAGAGCCAGTACATTTAAGAAAAGTAATCTTTTGTTCCCTAGGTATTGCTTATTATTTTGACCCATGACAGAAGTGGCATAATGCCAGTGGGTTTCTATGTAAATTAAGCTCAAGTATTCTAGGTTGATCTGTCTTGAACTGGTTTTAAACTGCTGGACGTTTGCCTGCTCACATGTAGAAACACACTGGAGAATCTCATGGAGTTGATGCTGAGCGACGGAACATTCTGGTCTCTGTGAACAGAGTCTCACTGTGGTTTAGTACAGTACGTGTTTTATTCAGCATCATGTCAATATATCAGCAGCTCAGACTCTCTCACACGTACTGATTTCACTGTATTTCCTGTCACAGAGGAACTTAACCGCTGAGAAACACAGAGGGACATTCAGAGAGAAATCCAGGGGAAATTAAAAGGACAATTTAAAGGCTGAGCGCATGTTAAGCAAACACGGGGGCTATATCACGCTCCAGCAGCGGCTCCTCACACTCTCACAGCACTGGGCTTGTGTTTCAGAGACTGGTGACTGTGAGGGAGTCTGCTTAAGCTGCTCTCTGTCACTGTGATGTATGATCTTCAGCCATGTTTAAATCAACATGTGTTCTGAACTAAACATGGGAGAGCGGGGCATGTTGTCACACTTTACACTGCAGTGAAAATCTCTCGGGACGGGTTTAGTCGCTTTCTTTTGAGAGAATGCGTTTGAGCTTGATAAAAATAAAGAAATAATATTCTAACAATAATATATTATTATAATCTAATATTTTAGAATAAATACGTAAATAAAATTAATAGATTGTAAACTATTTGTCTAAATAAATAAATATAGTTTTCATTAGAAATAAATGAATAAGTAAATAAAAAAACAATAACAAGTAATAAAAGTAGTTGTCAATAAATATAATAATCTTATGATATTCTAATAAATATCATATTATTGTTATCTAATAGTTCAGACTAAATAAATAAGTAATAAAATCAATAATACAATTCCAACAATTGTCTAAATAAATTCGGTTTATAAGCCAAATAAATTGAATAAGTAAAGGAAAAAAAAATCATAAGTAAATAAAATAGCTTTCATACCATATAATAATTGTTAATATATTCTAATAAGAATCATAGTATTATTATATTATAATATTTCAGAATAAATCAATAAATTAAAATTCAAACAATTTGTCTAACTAAATAAATATAGTTTTCAGAATAAATAAAGAAATTAATAAGTAAATGAAAAACAAATATACAAGCAACTAAAATAGTTTTCATAAATTATAAATAAATCAGTTTTCATAATGAGATCCTGTCATTAAAATCATATTGCTGGCTTTTCAGCAAAATCAGTATTAACAATTATGCAGCACAAATAATTTTTAAAAATGTAATTGATTATAGCATAAATACTGATTTAATATATCTTGCATCTATCCACATTCCTTTGCATAATTTGTCTATAGCACATCTGTACATATGATACTGTTTACTGTCTCTCTGTCGATTGCGTATTGTTTTTTGCATATTTATTTTTACTCACTTATTTTATTTTGCCATCAGTGTTTCGTCACTTGTCAGCCTGTCTGTGCTCTAGAAGCTTCTGTCACCAAGACTCTTTCTGGTTCTGATTCTGAATGCATAAAACACGGCATCTTAATACAATTCTGCATTTGTGCATAACGTGACAATTATTAACCTGAAAACACAGTTCAACCTTCAGTTACAGTTATAGTGTGTACTATTCTGTTCCCTTATGACATTATATTACTGTTTTATGTTGGACGACAGACCAAAATGAATTTAATATATCACAGTTTTGAACTAGATGTTTGAAACCAACATAGAAAACGTATGTGACAACTAGCCCCGGATAGAAAGACAGAAGGGCATTTCTTTCAGCGTGTTTGCATGAGTGGTTAGTTCTTCCCAAAGCGGCCTAATTTCTTATTTTAAATCAATTAAAAGTAGTCTTCCGGAGGCTCTTGTGTACTCGTTTGTTCTTGAAGTAGGTCAGTGGAGCATCAATGCTGCATTAATGTGCTAAAATTAGCCTCATCAGTCCCAGCAGAACAAACATCAGTGCATCGGGCCCAATTAAAAGATCAGCACACACAGAACAAGGATAGGGGACTGAACACACAGAGATTAGTGTTAGGAGGCTGAGAGACTGCAGATAATCAGCTTTACTGAAGCCTGTCTGACCAACCGATGCACACACACATCAGCGTCTGCTCTCCTGAAAAATGGGGCATGTGAAGAGGAAGGCTTATTTAATTAACCAATAAAGCTATTTTTATTATAGAAGTACTTTATACTATGACCGCTAGATGGCGCTACGCACTTATTAATATGCATATAAGCTTTCAGTGATAAACTGTTGCATCTGAAATTGTTAATAAAGTAATAAAACTCAAGACACTTCCCTACAGAGCATGAGAAACTTCAGACACACTGCAGTTACATAAATACATCAATATTTTCTTTCTCTTATATAAGCTTTTCTTTCTCTGATTTATTTAACCAATGATACAGGATGAGATATAAAGTCTTGTTTTCTGTAAAAACGTATTAAAATTAAGTGACAGATATCTGCCTGTAGAGTTGGAAAAATAATCGTGTTTTGCATTTGAATTAATTTTTCTGATCGCACTGAAATATATATATATATTTCGTTTTAAGTATAAACTCGCATTATTTTATTTTATTTTATTCAGAAAACAAATATGTTAAATCACTTGGTTCTCAAGCAAATGCATCTCGATTTAAAAATGTTTAGATATTTAGACTGTAAAACAAGTTTTAAAAAAATATTCTTTTAAAATAATTTTTAAATTGTGTGATTTAACTCTAATCTGAAAAACAGAAAGACCATTTAAAACATGCAGACAAAACACACATCTTTTTATTTCAACAAACTGGGCACACAGACACGTTCTTACTAATATCAACACACAACTATTGTGATGCATTTCACGCAACATTCACAGATATGCTGAAAAAAATACATAAATGCATTCAAACACTTATGATGAGTGGAAAAAGGAGGCAGGGATGTAAATGAGCGGCTGCTGTTATTCTGGGCACATAACGGTGCATTCAATACCTGGAGCGCAGCTCTGTTATAATATTCAGCCTACGCGATGATTGACATCCGCTTCATCCAATCAGCACCCGAGTTGATGATTTTACACTAGAACTGGGAGCCAGAGAGGGGCGGGGTCAGGCACAGACAGCCAATGGCAGGACAGGAGGGCGGGAGCTTTCTCATCTCGGGCTTTTGTTCTCCGTCGGGGCAGTAAAGTGAAGTTTGGGCAGCGTTATTCCGCGGGACATCCCGTATCAGAATCACAGGGATAGCATTAGAGCTCCTTTATTTCCTTGAGGAAAAGCTCTCTGGAGGATTTAATCGCAGCGAGCTTTCCTTTTCCTCGCAATGGAAACTCCATCATCATCATCATCATCATAAGAAGAAGAAGAACGCGAAGTTTTGCTGGATGAATTCTGACTGATGAACCCTTTTTCCTCCCTAAAACGGGTTTTTAAGGATATCCCCGCGGATCTACAACTCTCTTTAGGAACTCTTTAGCAGAACTTTACCTCAAGTGTGTTTGAAACGGCAAGCGCGCTCTGGATACATTTCCTTTGATCGCCGCTTTTTTTTTTGGATACAATGTTGCGAATCTGAGGTGAATGTATCAGGCTCGGAGAAACCCTGACTGTGATCATGGCGCTCTCAGGTAGATCTCTGGACACTTTGCACCTCATTTTATTCGTTTTATGGACTTTATCGCGCTATTCTTTATCCAGTCAAGTTCGGCAGGAGTTTGAGGTTCTGGAGGAGCAGCCGGTGGGCACATATGTGGGCACCATCGACACCAAACCCTCTTTCACATACAGATTCAGCGAACACCACAAACTTTTTTCCATCAACGCCACGACGGGCGTCATCTACACGTCCTCCGTGATCGACAGAGAGGTTCTGCCTAGTAACATCATTAATGTGGTGGTTCTGTCCAGCCAGCCCACTTACCCCACCGAGGTGCGCATCGTGGTTTTAGATATTAACGACAACGCGCCGGTGTTTCCTGACGCGTCCATCGTGGTGTCGTTCAAAGAAGACGCGAGCAGCGGGCGTCAGGTGATTCTGGACACCGCGACGGACGCGGACATCGGGAGTAACGGAGTGGATCACACCACCTACCGAATCGTCAGCGGGAACGAACAGCGAAAGTTTTCCGTGGCTCTTGGATAGTAGCAACCAGGACAAGGTCACCGAACGCGGCTAGGGCGCGTTCGTGCACCTTGGAGGAGGCCGTACACACAGGAGGGCTGAGGCCAAGAGAAATTAATCCCCCCTTTCTAAAGCAGCTCCTCATTCTGCAAGTATGGAATACAAATGTCTTAGTCCCAAAAAGTTTTTGTGTTGTTCTGGCATGTTTACAGCGTCACCATTCGTATTAAAACGACAATCCTCACCTTGGCTTTTTTGCCTTCCAGGATCTTAACCTAGAGCCATGTTGTTTCGATGTACACGGCAAGTTTCTCTAGTTTTTCTCTGGCAGATAACAGCCACACAGATCTGACTGAGGTGCACAACTGCTGATCATCAAATAATTATTTTAGATGATGGGTACCTCCGGTTTGTTTTTCAGATTTGGACTCCTAGCCGATAGAAGAGCTGGACTATTGTGTTATAATTAAATAAAGGAGGGGTTGGATTATGAGACAAAGAAGGAGTATTCCCTCACTATCCATGCAGTAGACAACGGCGTCCCCTCTCTCTCAGGCAGGTCAGAAGCAACTATAAAACTGCTTGATGTGAATGACAACGACCCCGTTGTTAAATTTCGATACTTCCCTACCACGTCCAAATTCGCTTCGGTGGATGAGAATGCACAGGTGGGCACCGTAGTGGCTCTTTTGACCGTTTCCGATTCAGATTCATCCACGGCTAATGGTAATATTTCCGTTTCTATACTTGGCGGAAACGAACAGAGACACTTTGAAGTTCACAGTTCACCCGTCCCCAATCTGAGTCTAATCAAAGTAGCCAGTGTGCTCGACCGAGAGCGAATCTCCTCCTACAACCTCACCGTTTCAGTGTCAGATAACGGCAGGCCCGTAGCTCGCTCGTCTTTTGCCAGTCTGGTTATATTTGTGAACGATATTAACGACCATCCGCCCATATTTCAGGAAGCCGTGTATAGAGTAGACATCAGCGAGGACGTTCCTAAAGGCAGCTACATTAAAGGGGTCTCAGCCACAGATGGAGACTCCGGGCAGAACGCCAATCTCCGCTACTCGCTGGTGTCTGGAAACAGTTTGGGCTGGTTTGCCATCAGTGAGAACAGCGGTTTGGTTACCAGCGCAGCAGAGCTCGATAGGGAAATTGCTTCTCAAATAGTGCTGAATATCAGTGCCAAAGACCAAGGCCTGCAGCCGAAAATCTCCTACACCAAATTGATAGTGAATATCACTGATGTTAACGACCAGGTCCCCACTTTCACTCAAAGCACATATCACATTTCCTTAGTCGAGCATTCGCCGGCTGGCTCCGAGCTTGTGGTGCTCTCTGCAACAGATTCGGATCTTGGTGCCAATGGCACGGTCCGATTCTCATTTGACCCTGAAACCCCCGTGAGTGTCCAGAATAAGTTCAGGTTGGATGCAATATCGGGCCGGTTGAGTACAGCCACAGAGTTAGACAGAGAAGAAGAGGGCTTCTATCTGCTGCACATCAAAGCCACAGATGCAGGCACGCCCCCCCTTTACTCCATCTGCAAAGTCAATATCACACTGAAGGACGTTAATGATAACAGCCCAGTGTTTTACCCCGTGCAGTATTTTGCCAATATCAAAGAAAACGAGCCCTCGGGCTCATTTGTGACTAGTGTAACAGCTTCCGACCCTGACCTTAGCCGCAACGGCACTGTAAAATATGCCATCACTGCTGGTGACTCTTACAAGTTTCACATCAATAGCAACTCTGGTAAAATCACGACTTTAGTGCCACTCGACAGAGAGGAGAAAACCTCTTATCAGCTGCAGGTCACTGCGACAGACGGAGGCGGATTGCGCTCGCACACACAGGCTATAGTCACTGTCACTGTTGTAGACACGCAAGATAACCCACCCGTGTTCAGTCAGAAAGACTACAGCTTTGTTATGTTTGAGAACGTGGCCGTTGACACCATTATTGGCACCGTGTTGGCCACCACAGTAGATCTAAACACAAATATCACTTATTTGATCACATCGGGGGACCAGCGCGGTCTGTTTGCTATCAAAGGCAGCACAGGGCAGATCACAGCTTCGGGGCTGATAGACAGAGAAGAGCAGGCGTTTTACCAGCTCAGGGTAATTGCTAGGGGTGGGGAGGTTACGGGGGAAGCGTTAGTTAATATCACAGTGAAGGATTTGAATGATAACGCACCTCATTTCATTCACAATGTCGAGCATGTCAGCGCTGTGGAGAACTGGGCCACCGGTCACCATATATTCCAGGCTAAAGCTTCGGATCCTGATGAGGGGACCAATGGCATGGTCGTGTACAACCTCAAACAGAACCCCAAAGGCTTGTTTCACATCCACGAAAGACACGGATTGATCACCCTCACTGGCCCCCTAGAAGTCACCACCAGCTCCTACCAGGTGGAGGTCGTGGCCTCTGACCTAGGTGTCCCTCAGCGCACCTCCAGCCTCATTCTCACCATCAGCGTGTACGACGTCAATGACAACTCGCCAGTTTTTGACCAGCTCTCCTATGAAGTCACCATTCTGGAATCCGAGCCAGTAAATAGTCGCTTTTTTAAGGTGGAGGCCAGCGATAAAGACTCAGGACTCAATGGGGAAATTGTGTATGACATCATTAGCGGTAACACAAATGACGCTTTTGGGATTTTCCCTGATGGGCAGTTGTATATTAAGGCAGAATTGGACAGAGAAGTACAAGATCGGTACAGTTTATTAGTGGTGGCCAAAGACAGAGCCGTTGAATCACTGAGCGCCAGTGTTAATGTGACGATTCTTCTCGACGATGTCAATGACAACCGTCCACTTTTCAACAGCACAAATTATGTGTTCCACTTCGAGGAAGAGCAGGAGCGAGGCTCTTTTGTCGGGCTGGTTTTTGCTGAGGATAAAGACTTTGGGCCGAACAGCGAGGTACGTTACTCCTTTGAAACGCCACAGCCAAATTTCGAGCTGAACGCCATCACGGGTGTGTTGACCAGCACGCTACAGCTCGACCGTGAATCTCTCATGAGACAGAGAGGTGCCTCGGTGTTCAGTTTCACAGTCGTATCCTCTGATCAGGGAGGGGGGGGGGGCCTTCCCAATCCTCTCGGGGGGGGGGGCTCAAAGACCAGGCCAAAGTTCAAGTGTACATACAGGACATCAACGACAACACACCGAAATTCACCAAAGACATTGTGTGACGTGCACCGAGGTCGGGTGGTCTATCAGACTCAGAATCCCTTTCCATGAAATATACACAGACTGCTCGAGTCTCTGCCTCAGACTAGATGAAAATAAAAACGGCCTTGCCGCTTCTCTCTCTTGTCAGGTGGGCGAGGGTAACAGGGTGTATAGATCGTGTACAGTTCAGGGTCTAGTGTGACTATCACTCTGGTCAATTATGTTACTCTGACAGTGGAAAACTAGGACTACCAGACCACACGCCTTTTTTACCTCCCTCCGGAAAATTATAACTAGGACTCTGGGATTGTGCCTCTGTCATCGCCCGATGTGGTGTCGAGCATCAGTGGATCCAGATGATAACTGATAACGTCTCACTCATTCTTCCAATCAACTCTCACTGTGGATGTGCGGGAGACCATGCGGATTGTGGAGAAGCGGTCGCGGCACCGTATGAGTCAGTATACCGCCCAACAAGAGACTCATGACCAGTGTAAGTCTGGTTCTAACGCTGACATCACGTACAGCATCTCCGCCACAAACAACCACGGCACTTTCAGCATCAGTCCCAACACTGGCAGCATTTTCCTGGTCAAAAAACTGGATTATGAAACGCAGTCCTTGTACAAACTCAACGTCACAGCCAAAGACAGCGGAAGGCCATCCAGGTCTTCCTCCATTCCGGTCATCATTCACGTGAGAGATTTTAATGACAACCCTCCTGTTTTTACAAATTTTGACGACCAAGAGTGAACAATTTTAAGAAGATATCATCCCTGACACCTCCCTGCTCTCGCACCCTTCCGTCATGACTATAATACATACTCACAGTTGACACTGGATCTTGGATAAAGAATCTGAAGCCACGGGTTGAGTGCATACGTTCCAGACTGGCGTACTGCCATTGATGCTGGACGGGCTCAACTATATCCGGGGGGCCTAGAGGGTTTTCATCGGGGGTTCCGCGAAATCGTGTCGCTCATGTGGTTTTTCTTCCTTCATTATCTTCAGTGGAGGTGGCTAAATGGTTGTATGTGAAAAGGCAATCACAGCGCGCATATGGGTGATCGTAAAAGACCCGGCGGGGATTCGAGAACTAAGGAAGGATACCTCCTTGGACGGGAAGAATGGCACACGTGGGTCCAGCGGAGCAGAGTCTTTTTCTGGGATGCTGGGTTTCCTATTTCCTACGAAACTTCTGGGTATCTTCTAGCTACCATATTTCACTCTTCTGTTCTCCACCTCCACAATACTAACTCTTCTACCTCGCGGGCCCGAGGGAAAACACTCTCGGAACTTTCTCTAAAAACCCAGAAAACAATAATAATGCTTCTGTCGTTTCTCTAACCACATCTTTTTTTTTACATTCTTCTCCAACCTTTTTGAGCTGACCATCAAAGCAACCGACCAGGCCGTGCCGGTCGAGTTCCGCCGTTTCGCTCTGAAAAACGTTACCATATGGGTGACGGACCAAAATGACAACATGCCATTATTTATCTCCATAAAATGGGGTGAGGGGGTTGTGTGGTGGAGGGGCCGTACAAAAGAGGAAAGTGCGCTGGAAATCTACATAGGTGATGCCGTAGATTCCCAAATTCATGGATTACAGTAGTGTGCTTTTGACGAGCTCCGACGAGTGGTCAGCCAATGGGAGGGTGGGAGTATGAACTCTTGAGGGCCAGTTTCTAAATACATTATCTATCGGAACTCGGCTACGTGAGATGTCAGAACTCGCCTCTCACTCAGTTCCCCTCATCGGTCTCATCTAAACAGAGTCTGACCGTGGTCCGCTACGGATCACAGGCACCGGACCTCAAGACCTCGAAGGACGTCGCGTACCCTCATACCTATCAGGGTTCGAATGGCCCTCATCTTCCTCCCAACGCACCAAATACATCACCATTCAAAGGATGTCCCACCGCCTGGAACCTAACGGGACACATCCTCTCTGGATGCCTCCAGTCCACGTTGCACCGGCACAAGGTGGAGTTTTTATTGTTTTCAGGGTCCAGAGCGATGGAAGGGCGCAGGCCGGCCTTTTCACCATTGGCCTCTACTTCATGGTGTGATTCCGTGGAGCACAGCGTTCAGAAATGTGGTACAGGGAGGCTAGACAATCGACCCTCTACTTGATAGACGGGTGGTAAGCATTGAAAGCCGAAAAAAAAAAAAACCCCCCCCCCCCCCCCCCTCTGCCTCGCAGCCGACCCAGAACGCAACATGCAGAGGTGAGTAATCGCAGTTTTTTTGGGGGGGGTGGGGGGTGTCAGTGATTTTGATGGCTCTTGCATATTGTGTGAAAGGAAATCTAAGGGAACATATTCTGAAACATGTGCTGAAGTCATTTGTGTGAATGTGGTGGAAAAACCTAAGTGAGAATATCCAAACTAAAGAGGGGGAAAAGAGTGTTGGATAACCGTACGTGCATTACCAAAGTTCCTTTCCTGCTTTCTCCCCCTACTCCCACCCCTCCCCCTCGCCCGTTTCCTTTTTTTAGAACTTATCTGGGTTGTATTAAGTATAAATTGCTTTGCACTTGAGAATGTGGGCTTTGTTTTTTGGCAGGCTAGCTGTATTGTTTCAGCTCGGAGAGAGCGCAGGCCTTAATCTCAGAGTGGAGCGCTCGCTGTGCTCCGAGTTGCTCAGGCAGAGAGAGGGGAACCCTGGGTAAAATGTGCTGCTTTGTGTTCCTGCTGCGAGCAAACTAATCTCTCTTATCAGCAGTGACAAATTCAACAAATCAGACGCCCAGACAGCATGATTGCAGATATGAATAACACAAAACCACGGGATGGAATTGTTTGTTTCTTTCTTATTGTAATAGTTTTCTGGCCAAGGAAAGGCAGGCTAAAAGGGAAATGAGCGGTGGAGATCCGTGTGTGGGTCTCAGATACCTGTCCCCCGCCGAGTAAGCAGGGGAATTAACCGGGGTTTGAACGCCTCAGGCGATGTCGGATCAGGGTGGTCCTTGAGACCCTGCTTTGTGCCACCAGCATTGCCTGAACAGGCAATAAGTGACCATTAAATTCAGCTGACCCTCTAAGTCTCAGTGAATAGAAATTTCCTTTCAGAGGGGGCTGAGCCGAGTAAGAGGAGGAATCTCTAAAAGTGAAACTTAATCCACACGTTGAGTTGGTACACTGCGACGCATCTGCATTGCTCCCGCTAAACTCTCCCTCGAGGGATAGAGTTAAACTCTCGGCTGCAGGAACCAGATGAAATTCTACACTGGGCTTGTGGGTTTGTGTGCGCAGGCCTCTGCTCAGATGAAAAACAAATGTGATTCTATATATGTGTGCATTTTGGAAATTTAAACTGGAACTGAAAATGTTACATTATTACAGGCTTGATGATTCGCGTTTATAAAGTAGATTTTTTTTCCTCGTTCTTTGCTGCTGTGATGAAATGTGCTTTGTGTTAGAGTTTTGAAAATAGCTTCCCGAGAGGCGTTGCTCTCCATTCCGAGAGAAAGAGAGTGAGCGTAATTAAAGCCAAAATGGTTAGCTTTGCTTTGCCTTGTGAGGGGGTGTCATCGCTTGTGTCAGATAACGGTGTGCTGAAGTAACTCATCTGAGGTTGTATGAAAGTGTCCATGTGACGTGAAGATCATACCATACAGCCGTGACAATGGAAGCAGATGTGTGTGACATTAGACCTGCTCAAACTCTCTCTCTCTCTGTGTGTGTGTGTGTGTGTATCTACTTAGCCATATTTTGAGTTTTTTAGAAATGTAAAAATGCAGGAAGTTTTCTGTTAGGATTATGTTAGTGCATCTACAACTATGTGCATTAAACAACAGAAGTCTATGCAATGTTCTATTTGAATAGTCAAGTGTGTGTGTTGGTGTGAATGTTGGGCTTCACAGTTCCAATGCAAAATAACTTGTAATGCTCTTGTTTGCCATTAAAACATCTTTAAATTGAGAAATGTTACAAACTTAATGCAACATAATGCAGGTTGATGCTTAAAAGAAGAAAAAACAAATAAAACAAGATATGATGATATCTCATAAAAATGTTGCCTCTCAAGTAAATGTATTTGATTGTAAAAATGTTTGCATTTTTTACTGAAAAACATACTGATCATTTTATACGGAAATGTAATATATGACATATACTGTCTTATATAATATTGCAAGGCCAAATATTCAGTAATTTTCAAATTTGTACATTCTCTGGGTAGATGAAGATGTTATAAGTTTATAACATACTGTATATAAAATCCCCATAGTAAAATCTGTATATGTACTTATGTTAATAATATCTATATGATGAATTTTTATATGGTATTGTAAGTAGCATCCATATATATGTCATCAATATATTGATATATGCAACGGGGTGGAGTCCTCAGGGTCTAGAAAATATGTTTTTCCATTTTTTTTTTAAATACATGTCTATCTTTTAAATTTACTTACATAAAATCAACATGTAGTGACAGGTTTTATATATGTTAATATATTTTATATATGTCAATATGATATTGTTCCAATTTCTGATAGGTTTCATGTTTGTTTTTACTTCATATGGTAAAATGTTTAATGTATTTGACCCTGGAGCACAAAACCAGTCATAAGGGTCAATTTTTCGAAATTGAGATGTATATATCAATAAATAAGCTTTCCATTGATGTATGGTTTGTTAGGAGAGGACAATATTTGGTCGAGATACAACTATTTGAAAATCTGGAATCTGAGGGTGCAAAAAAATCTAAATATTGAGAAAATCATCTTTAAAGTTGTTCAAATGAAGTTCTTAGCAATGCATATTACTAATCAAACATTAAGTTTTGATATATTTAATATATATGGATATATTTCATTTGTGTATGGGATAAACTTTGTAAAATCATTTCTCTCTTCACCTCAACTTTATTATTATTATATGTTAATCATTCAGTATGATTGGATATTGCTGTTGTTCTATCTATAGTAACACCACAGGACTTTTCTGATGTTGTCTCTCTCTCTCGGTGACGTCTAACTCTTATTTCTGTCTGTCTGCTGCTGTAATGTGTGTGTGGTTTCTCTCATGTGACTGATTTAAGGCTGATTAGCCGTCTCTCTCTCTTCTTCCTCTTTACTCTCTTTCTCTCTTTCTCGTTGAGCGGTGGGAGGATGAGGGTTTGGACCGATAGACACGCGTTCACATTCCTCTCTGAACCGTCTCTCTCTCTATAGCTCCCCCTCTTGGCTCAGTATCTGTGTGTAGGTCTCTACCTGAGCGTCACACCTGTGTCTGTGTGAACCCGGCAACAGCCTGAGCTTTTGTAGCTGATCAGAAACGCCTGGGAGTCGCTGTATGTGTTTGGGTTTGATGGGTGTATTTTGAGGGCAGGATTTTGGAGAGAAGGCGTGCGGTTAAAGTTAAACTGGCATCGCTTACAGCAGGCATCTAAAGTGGACATATGTACTGCAAAA
>JADLZN010002130.1:242500-245000 GCA_018155175.1 Sinocyclocheilus anophthalmus | reverse complement strand
GGCAGTAAATCTAATATTGTCTGGATCTTTCTTACATGTGAGCTGAGAAATGAATGCATTCGTTTGCGCTCATAGAAACGGATGTTTGCTGTAATAGTCGGAGTTTAAAGAGACGGAGAATGGTGGCTGTATGCAGACAGCAGCGGCAGCCGCGTGTGTTTGTGTGTTTGGCTGCGTAATTGAAAACAGCTGCGTGTGTTTTTGAGCTGCACTTTTACAAACTCAGCATGACTGGTCTTCTGTTGAGTGTAGTGTGTGTGCTGTGTGAGAGGGTGGTGTCTGTGTTTGTGTGTGTGTGTGAGATTGTGTGTGTGAGAGAGAGAGAGACTCTGTGTGTGTGTGTGTGTGAGTGTGTGTGTGGTTGTGTGTGTGTGTGTGTGTGGAGTGAGTGAACGTGGGGTGTGAGTGTGTGTGTGTGTGAGAGAGAGAGAGGTGTTGTGAGTGAGTGACTGTGGTGTGGAGTGTGAGTGGAGTGACTGTGGTGTGTGGGTGGTGAGGACTGTGTGGGTGTGTGTGTGTGTGTGTGTGTGTGTGTGTGTGTGTGAGGTGTGTGTGTGTGTGTGTGTGTGTGTGTGTGTGTGTGTGTGTGTGAGTGAGTGAGTGTGTGTGTGTGTGTGTGGTGAGTGTGCGAGTGCGTGTGCGTGAGTGTGTGCGGAGGGAGTGTGTGAGAATGTGTGGTTGTGTGTGGTGGGTGTGTGTGTGTGTGTGTGAGTGTGTGTGTGTGTGTGTGTGTGTGTGTGTGTGAGTGAGTGAGTGACTGTGTGTGTGTGTGTGTGTGTGGTGTGTGGTGTGCGTGAGTGTGTGAGGGATGTGAGTGCGTGAGTGACTGTTGTGGTGTTGTGTGTGTGTGGGGGAGAGAGAGAAGTGTGTGAGGAGGGAGTGGGTGTGTGTGTGTTTGTGTGTGTGAGAATGTGTGTGTGTGAGTGAGTGGGTGTGGGTGAGTGAGTGAGTGAGAGAGAGAGAGATTGAGTGTGTGTGTGTGTGAGAGAGAGAGTGTGTGTGTGTGTGTGTGTGTGTGTGTGTGTGTGTGTGTGTGAGAGAGAGAGAGAGTGTGTGTGGGTGTGTGTGTGTGTGTGTTTGTTTGTTTGTGTGTGTGTGTGAGAGAGAATGTGTGTGAGTGAGTGAGTGTGTGTGTGTGTGTGGGAGTGAGTAGCGGGTGAGGTGTGATGTGAGTGGTGATGTGAGTAGTGTGTGTGTGTGTGTGTGTGTGAGAGAGAGAGAGTGAGTGTGCGTGCGTGCGTGTGTGTGTGTGTGTGTGTGTGAGTGAGTGAGTGCATGTGTGTGAGCGTGCGTGTGTCGTCTCTGTGTGTCACCTTTGTGTGTGTGAGACTGACTGAAACTGACAGCCATGTGACTCAAATCATGATGTGCTCATTATTTCCCATCATGCCTCTCTGCAGGCAGAGCCACAGCTACCAGACACACACTAACATCTCCTGTGGTCAGCCAATTATTGTTATTGTCATGTTTCCATTCGCAGACGTATGAAGTCAGGTTTAATCATAACGCATTCAGGTCCGTTTTGACAAGAAGAGATATATACAAATTTATAATAAATACAAAACTTTGCAAATGCTTTAAGACCCTCAAAATACACATCTTTTTTTTTCTCAGATTTTTTACATTTATGTATTAACACGAGATATAACACTCATTTTGACCCGGGTATGTATGGAGTCCCATTAGGTGTCAAAAATACTTTTGTAAAATTATCTATGAAGTCATATTAATGTCAAAAATATTTGTAAAATATATTTAGCCTTTTTATCATTTCTCTCACACTTTTGGGACTGGATTTTGTTGATGAACATGAATATGCACGTTTATTGACGAGCCATTGAAGCACGAAAAGTTATCACTTTTTTCAGTAACATTTATGTTGTTTTGTTTGAAACAAAATTATTCATTAAATTATATTCATTCCAATGGGTTTCATACTAGTAATTCTCAGATTAGACATTCATAGACATTTCAAAAAATTATATAATCAAATAAAATTTCTCACTAATATTGAAAAAAATGCATTTTGCATCATAACTTTTTTTTTGGTGTGGTTCACGTATAATTAGAAATTTCAAAGATTTAAAAAAAAAATTTAATTTATACAAAAAAATAAGTAAATGCAGAAATAATATAGTAATATTCCTTCTTGGAATTCTTTCACATTTACTCATTAATGAGACGTTGCTGATTAGGTACAAAATGATGTGCAAATCAAATCAAAAATGCCTTTGTGCCAACTGCGGTTAAATTATTCAATACAGAACTGCAAAAATTAGATGCTTTATTGGTATACTACAGCTTTTAATTTGAGTTCGTGTGAGTTTTATGTTGTTGTCCAAAGATGAATTTCACTCAAACGGGACAATAAAGTATATTCATTCATTCAAAATGGTTTTAGTTGACCAATATGAAGCTGTGACTGTTTAATAAAATAATGATTCTCCGGGTTCAAACATACACCGATTTTGAATGCATGATCAGGTTTAGCGCTTAAAGG
>JADLZN010002130.1:127500-237500 GCA_018155175.1 Sinocyclocheilus anophthalmus | reverse complement strand
TAGATTTATTTGAGATGCAATTGTAAAATAAAGTCTTGAAAAAACAAAACTAAGTTATTTTATGCTTTAAACAAGAGCAAATATCTGCCATTGTGGTCAGAAAAATGCATTTAATTCAAAGGGAAACAAGATTATTTATTTTTACTGCACTGGCAGATATTTGTTCTTGTTTTAAGCATAAAGTCAATACATTTTGATATTTTTTAATCAAAATAAAGTGAGTTTATAATTAGACAAGTCAAAATATCTGCCATCGGGGTCAGTTAAAAATAACCTAACAGTTTGGTTTGGACCAATGACATATTGGTTTGGTATTTATATAGTATATATATAGAATTTTACTAAACAAAAAATTTATTTTGCCTTCTCACGTAAATTGGATGTATTTGAGAATGTTTTGATATTTTACTGAAAAACAAGACAAAAAATATTATTTAAGAAAATTTTGTTGCATTTTACGTTGAACCACAAAGTTATTGTAAAAAAATGTATAAATAGCAAATAATCATTCTATAATTATTTATCGTTGTATACAGTGTCATTTTAGTATCAGTGATATACTAAATATATATTTTGTGTTGATTATTTAATCCGAATTATTTCACATTTATAATTAAATGTTAATTTTAGTTTAGTAATTTTGTTGTGTGTTTTAGTCATTTTTATTAGTTTTTGTTATTTTTTAAATATGTCTATATAGTTTTTTTATTTATTATTTACTTCAGTTTTAGATGTATGCTATTTTAGTACATCAAGTTAAACTAAATGAAAATGAGAAAATGTTGCCTTGGAAAGTAGCTGAAATAAAATAAATGTAACTTTATTATATTTGGCTTAGTTTCAGATAGCATTTGTTTTATTTCAAGTACCGCAAATATGTTTTTAGTTTTAGTTAACTAAAATAACTGATTCTGAAATCGAGCTGTGTTTAATTGGAACAAATCCAATTAATTGAATAAAATATAAATATAAATCGAAAACTTCCCACTGGCACTTCCAGCACAAAAGCTCTTGTGTTTCAGTCAAATTCCTGCAATTTTCAGTGAATTAATCTTTTTTTTTTTAGGCATGAGCATCAAGTCTCCGTCAACAAGTCTTTAGAGTGTAATGCTCTTAGCAGGTCATTAAGCTTTTTGAGCGTGTAACGGTGAACACTGAGCGCTTCTGTGTCCGCTCTCTGATCACTGACACTTTAATAAAGTCGTTTTAAGTTCAGCCGACTGAATTTTGCACCTTTTCTGCCGTCTCCATGGCTCCGGGGAAGCGAGGAGCATTCAGCGCCGTCCGCGAGCTTTTACATGCAAATGCATGCAGAGAAAGAGCTTTCAGTCACTCGGCTTTTCTCTCAATCGTCTCCGTCTGACAGCAGCGAACTAAAGGAGCTCTTAAAGCGTGAAAAACGCCTTGCATCTCCTGTCCATCTCTGGCTCTCTCTCTCCGCTGGGTCAGAAAGTTGCTCTTGATGTTTGCTCTTTAACTTTCCTCGCATTCCCGCCATATTCACTTCCTCTTCTGGGCAGCCAGATAAAGAGGGAATGCGAGAGGAGAACTATGTCGAATCGACCACAATCACATCATTTACAAGTGAACTCGCTCTGAAGGAAGGCGTTTCGTACGAGAGAGAGAGGTGAGGACGGGTCAGAGACAAGAGCATGATGGGAAAAGGACAGACGATCGGGAACAAACGGGGAGAGAATGAGGGACGAAATATTTGCTTCAATCTACGATAAGCCCTTGCAGAGCGAGTCTGTGAAATTCCATCAATTATTTCATGAATAAACATAAAAATTTAAATTAAATATTAATGGAAATGTATTTGATTTCAGATCAGATGATTTAAAAAAAATCAGGATATATGTCAATATATTATTAAAAGTCTGTGTAAAATTAAAGAGTTAATAAAATTGAGTTGGATCTCGTTTAACTTTAAAAAAAAGTAGTTGAAATTGGTTTAAATATGTATTTAATAAAGTTCGGGTTATAGTATGTTAACTAAAACTAAAACCATAAATAAAATAAATAAATCATTTTTGTTACTTAAAATAAAATAAAGGTAACAAAAATAAAAACCGGTCAACTTTTATTTTAGTTTTCCAAGGCAACATTTCATTTCTTTAGGTCTACTACTGAAATAAAATCAAAATATCTGAAATTAAATATAAATTAATACTAATAAAAAAAATTATATATAAGCATTTTAAAAACAGCAAAAATAAAACTGAAAAAAACATACTAAAAAATGAAATAAAAGTAACATGAAAGTAGAACAAGAACAGATGTAATTCAAAATGTTAACAAAAATATAGTATCTCGATTCAAAAAAACACTGGATAAAGTAATGGAGAAACATTTGTTACCCTGATTTATTGATCACATCTTTTTTTACAGTGCATTTAAACATATTTACTTACATTTAAAAAAAATCCTTTTAAATTAAGTTGATTTTTCTGACCCCATTGGCAGATATTTTTTGGGTTGTTGTTTTATGCTTAAAATCACTTAATTTTTATAAATTTTTCAGAAAACAAGACCTATTTTTAAGATATTTTTAGATATTTACAAGTTTAGAAGACCAAAATTTCCAGATTCAGAAGTTTGGCCTTGCTGTATGTAGCCTATAGTGTGTGTGTGGTGTGTGTGTTTTGTGGTGTGTGTGTGTGTGTCGGTGTGTGTGAGGCATGTATGGAGGGGTGTTGTTTGTGTGATTGTGTGAATGAAGGGGGACATGAGAGGGTTCAAACAAAGGCGTTGAGCTGAACACAGGCCCCAGTGTGCTGCTGCATGTGTGTGTGTTTCTCTTGTAAAGTTTAAGTGCCACTTCCCCCCGGTCAGCGCTGAGAGTGTGTGAGTGTGTTTCTGTGTTTGCTCTCTGAGGGTCAGAGTGTCGCCGTGGTGACCGACTCCACCTCGACAGACTGATGCTTCAACACTTTATCTATTTGCGTCTGTAGATTCAGGATTGTTTTCTCAAAATGAGTTTTATTTTCACTTCAGCAGCACTTACAAACACCAAAACTTAAGAGTTTTATTCCTCTCAATATTATGAAAGTTTTAACTGAGGGGTTTGTTCATATTTCATTCACACTGATTTTTACAACACCTTATTCCTAAAAACATGGTGAAAATCCCTATCTTTAAAGGCTGTTGGTTTGTTTCTCAGCTTCAGCAGCACTTACAAACACCAAAACTTAGAGTTTCATTCCTATCTGTATTCTGAAGGTTTTTACTGAGGGGTTTGTTAATATATCAATCGCCTGGATTTATTTTTTACACTTTATTTATTTGCGTCTGTAGATTTCAGGCTGTTTTATCAAAATGAGTTTTTTCTCCACTTCAGCAGCACTTACATACACCAAAACTTACAGTTGTATTCCTCTCTATATTCTGAAGCTTTTTACTGAGGGGTTTGTTCATATTTCATTCACACTGATTTTTACAACACCTTATTCCTAAAAACATGGTGAAAATCCATATCTTTAAAGGACCGTGAGGTTTTTTTTCTCAGCTTCAGCAGCACTTACATACACCAAAACTTAGAGTTTCATTCCTATCTGTATTCTGAAGGTTTTTACTGAGGGGTTTGTTAATATATCAATCGCCTGGATTTATTTTTTACACTTTATTTATTTGCGTCTGTAGATTTCAGGCTGTTTTATCAAAATGAGTTTTTTCTCCACTTCAGCAGCACTTATATACACCAAAACTTACAGTTGTATTCCTCTCTATATTCTGAAGGTTTTTACTTAGGGGTTTGTGAATATTTCATTCACACTGATTTATACAACATTTTATCCTAAATACAAGGCGGAAATGTATTTTTTCTCACTGTTGACAGTATTTTATGATTTATGGAGTGATAAAAAGAGAAATCCACAATCCCCTCTGGAAAAACCTTTAACTCTAATATGACAACAAATTTACACCTTCATTTATCCAATGCTGTGTTCAAATTCTAAAAATGCGTTCAAAATAGCATATTTGTCTTCATGTACTGTGATAAATCAACTTAGGAAAGTACAGTTAGTTACATTTTTTTTTTTACCCTATTCACCTCTGGTGTCGTGTCTTAAGCCATTAAAAGATAAAGCAATGATTATTGCTGAAACTTGCTGGAAACTTGCACAACTTTGTGAAGGTGAAATGGTTTGTTCAGAAATTCAATTTGGAAAGTTGGGACAACATTTGGACGAGTAAAGTCAACAAATCTACTTTTGTTTAAAAAGTGTTGAGAGTATTAGAGTTCAGTTCTAACAACATAATAAATGGACTCTTTTTACTATAAAAATAAAATAAAAACTACATTTTTCCAATTGTTTGGAGAACTTTTTGCAAGTTGCTGCTCTCCACATTCGTTTATAGCTCTAGACTCTTACTGTAACTACTGACTCATTTGTGTGTTTTAATTTCTCCAAGGGAGTTTTAGGAGAAACATCTGAGTTTGTATTTATGATTTTAACACTCTGCCATCGTAACCCCACGGGACGCTTCTTGACCTCTGATCTCCCAGGGGTCAGAGCAGGAAGCCGCCCTGACCTTTGAACTCTAAGCAAGAGCAGGCCATGTCATGACAGTGAATAAGTTACGACTCTCAGTAGAGCAGCTTTAACTCCAGCAGCGTGTGTGTGGAAGCTTGTGACTGTAAATCGCTGCGAGGCCGTCTGATCTCCGCCGGGGCACCAGGGAACCTGTGGGACAAACGCGGCGCTCGTATCAGGGACGGACCCGTGCTGGAATGTGCTGATCCAACCAAGAATCACATTAGGGTCAGATGTCCTGAGAGAGCCAGACCGTTCCCAGGAGGAGGATTTGTTTCATTTGCACACATTTGCTCAGAGATATATAAGTGTAGGGCTGAAAATATATCTCAACATTTATGTATTTGCCTCATTAGAGTTAACTAAAACCTTTTTAATAATCATTTTCAGTACTTGAAATAAAATAAACGTTAACTGAAATGAAATCTAATATAGAAACTTAAACCTATTTTATTTAAGCTAGTTGCAGCAATTTTGCTTGAACAGTCAAATGCACAAAAAAAGTCAAATTTGCAACTTTGATCTTATTTGTAATAACAAAGCTAAAATAAGATAACAAAATTAGTATATTATGATGTATATCATGAAATAAGATTTTGATCATATCACGCACCCCTATGGAAATCAATCAGACTCATCAACTCTGGCAGCATATTTGCTTGTGATGTGTAAATCACGGCTGTTTTACGTTCATATACTCGTGAGTTGCGAAAAAAAGAAGCATCACAAAATTAGTCGACTAATGACATGCAATGTTCACAGTATTGTTTAACTGATTATGCAGTATATTTCCCTGCAGTCGTAAAGATCACAGACGGTTGAACAAAACGCCTGCAAGTGCCATAAATTCATCCAGCAGTGGAATGAATTCCTTTTTAAGATTTGCTGTAGATTGTTTCATGTTGCACAAGCACTAAAAGTAAAACGCTCTAACTCAACACGATTCAAAGCAGTGGCACAGCTGCCGTCACATCATCAAACTCTCTTGTGTGTGTGTGTGAGTGAGTGTGAGAGAGAAGTGTGTGTGTGGTGTGTGTGTGTGTGTGTGGTGGTGTGTGAGTGTGTGTGTGTGTGTTCACCTCTGTCTGAGTGTGTGTGTGTGTGTGAGAGAGTGAGAGTGTGTGTGTGTGTGAGTGTGTGTGTGAGTGTGTGTGTGCGTGTGTGTGTGTGTGTGTGTGTGTGTGAGAGAGAAAGAGAGAGTGTGTGTGTGTGTGTGAGAGAGAGAGAGAGTGTGTGTGTGAGTGTGTGTGTGTGAGAGTGAGTGTGTGTGTGTGTGTGTGTGTGTGTGAGTGTTAGTGTGTGTGTGTGTGTGTGTGTGTGTTGTGAGTGTGTGTGTGTGTGTGTGTTGTGTGTGTGTGTGTGTGTGTGTGTGTGAGAGAGGATGTGAGTGTGTGAGAGGAGTGCGTGTGTGTGTGTGTGTGAGAGAGAGTGTGCGTGTGTGTGAGAGAGAGAGTGTGAGTGTGTGTGTGTGTGTGAGTGTGTGTGATCTCGGTGTGTGTGTGTGTGTGTGTGTGTGGTGTGTGTGTGTGTGTGTGTGTGTGTGTGGTGTGTGTGTGTGTGGTGTGAGAGAGTGTGTGTGTGTGTTTATGTGTGTGCGTGTGTGTGTGTGAGTGTGAGAGGAGGTGTGAGTGTGTGTGAGAGAGGAGAGGTGAGTGTGTGTGTGGTGTGAGTGTGTGTTTGTGTGTGTGAGTGTGTGAGTGTGTGTGTGTTGTGTAGTGTGTGTGTGGGTGTGTGTTTCTCTGGAAGAATTACGGAACAGGAACAAAGGGGAGGGAACAATGTGAAATGATTCCTCTTGGATGGACGAGTCTCTCACAGCGTTTGGCTCTCTGAGCACGAGTCTGATCCAGATGTGAACCTGCCAGTAGGGCTGAACGATTTTGGAAAATAATATAATTGCGATTTTTTTACCAATATTGCGATTTAATATGCAATTATTTTTTTATGTTCTGTATTATTCAACAAAGACAAGCTGTAAATCATTGTATAGTATGACTAACACAATATTAGTTAGATTAAACATAAATGTTCTTTTCTTTAGGCCAGGCCTATATGTTACGATGAAATTAGGTGATGCATGAATTGATATGAATGACATTTTATTTAACAACTACAATCACAGTATATTGACTGATTTGTTGAATTTCCAACCTTGTAAGCATGTAATAATTATGACAACATAAAGCACTGACAAAATAAGCCTGGTGTAAACATTAATATGAAAGTCAGTAACAAATCACACTATCTAAAGTAGATTGCAGAAATATAAAACAAATCTGTTGCTTTACCACACTAGTTTAGGTAATTCAAAGTCACTGTAATAAACATGTGGACTGCACTAAACACTATCTGTTAACTTTAGACCAGTAATTCAAAATAAAAAAAAGAATCTATATATTACCGTATTATAAAATTATCTTAAGTCATGTCTTAGTAATGAAATGCACCGGTAACACTGTTCTGCTGAGTAATTGACCATGCTAGTTAGCCGTTTGAAGTACATTCATTATATAAGATTTCAACACAGTGCCACGTGTAGGTGGCCCGGGTTTGCCAGGTTTTCGCAACAAAACCCGCCCATTTGCTACTCAAAACTAGCCCAATTGCGTTTCGAGGGGGGTCCACCAGTAAAAATGACATTCCAGGGGGTAAAATACACATTTTTTTGGAGGGGTTCCCCAAACCGCGGACTTGGAAACACTGTAGCATGCCAACTTGATGCTTCCTCTGAAGACTGTTTAGATGTGTTTGACTTGAAGCAGCGCTGCTTAGACCGATCGGTGTGTGTCATCAAAGTACTGCCAGAGCTATAAGAGAGCGGACGTCTCCTTATGCTTTCTCTCACCGTACTTTGATGTCATACACGATCGATCTTCCAGTCGAACACACCTCTTTACTCTCGCGTGTCACGTGACCGAGTGTAATCGAAGCCTCTGCGATTGAAAAATCATGCGATATTATCGCAAACGCAATTAATCATTCAGCCCTACCTGCCAGTGCACCGAAATAAGACAAAACAAGACATGAATATGCCGGTGCTGTAATTTAAGGAAGTGTTTCTATAAACGATTATCAGGCCTTTCGTTCAGAATTAGTCTCGTGGCAGCAGCTGCATGTATGATTTTTCATTGAGTTTGTGTTTGATTCATGAATGTGGCAGAATTATGAGACATTTTGATTACACTGCAAACAATGATGTTCTTCCTCATTATGTTTTGTATTGTTTTCCAGTATAAATATCTAAACATTCTTAAATCAAGATATATTTACTTGAGATGCACAGTGGCATATGATGTTTTGCTTTCTGAGAAATTTATCAAAATTAAATGAGTTTGTGCTTAATTCTTTTTTTTTTTTTGAACCCATTGGATATTTTTTTCTTGTTTTATGAATAAAATACTGAGTAAGAAACTAATTTTTGCAGTGTAGAGAAAAAAAATGAAGACACATCTATAATATCCATGCACCGCAAAAACTGATGATTTTCTTCATGTATTTATGACTTGTTTTCCAGTACAAATATAAAAAAATTCCTAAATCAACCTACATTTACTGGAGATGCAAAATGACTTAAAGTATTAAGTCTTGGTTTTTGAGAAATTTATTCAAATTACGTTTTTGCTTAAAACAAGAACAAATATCTGCCAATGGGGTCAGAAAGATAAACCTAATTCAAACAGAAAACAAGTTCATTTTTCTTACATTTTTAGTGTCTTCTGTCTTAAGTCACATGACATTATCAGCACAGCTGATTGGCTGAAATCCTGCAGTGACGCAGATGAGCAGCAGTTTATTTCTATGTGACTGTATTACATCATTCTGAAAGGATTTGTTTTCTCTGGGAAACGTCAAGAAGAGAGCATTAGAAGAAAGACAGATTTGGGGCCTTTCAGCGTGCATTAATGTTCGATTTGCACAGAAACTATAAGCGCTGGTTGTGTGTCAGTGGAGTTTCGTGCGTTTGCTTTCCACGAGTGTTTGGACTCAGAGCGTAAACACACGACGCATTTGAGAAGATCTCATTCCTGCCAGATCCTAAACTGATGGAAACCACACGCAGACTAATGCAGCTGAAATGACGTCAGGATTTATATGACTGTATCTCTGATGCTCTGGAGCTGAAGCACAAACACTCTCTTTTATCAGATCTGATCTTAGTCCATTACAAACAGTAAAGTTTCACTGTAGTACAAATGCGGTAAATTGGACACAGTACAGCTGAAGTACTGAAAACCATTGTTTACTGTATTATAGATGTGAAAGCGGACTTAAAAAATATTTGGACAAGCGTCGTGGATTAGAAAGACTGCGCAAGTGAACTTTTCACGCTAAACATTAGACAAAAAGTTGTTCATTTGGTTTGAAATACACTATAAATAATGATGTTCTTCCTCAGTATTTCTGTCTTGTTTTCCAATACAAATATCCTGTTACGGGCCGAACGAAACGTGGAGACATGCAGATCCATCTGCAGGCTTTTATTAGACAGAGACGTGGTCATAACAGGCATGGGTCAAACAATGGTAAACAGGTATATTGAGGGCAAGACACAAGAGTAGTCCAGTAAACAGGCGTGGTCGATCTCCGGCGAACGTAATCCTGAGGGCGAGGCAAACGGGGAATCCACAAGACGAGCTAGAGTCCAGGCGAGGTGCAAACACAGTCCAAAACAGCAAGGCAAAGGGTAATTCCAAAACAGGCTATAAACTTCAGGGCAGGCAGAGATCAGACAAAACGAGATAACAGGCAAGGATAAAGACATGGGTAAACAAACTAAGAACAAGGCTATACTAGATTCAGAAAACTCTGAATGGCTCCGTAAAGTAGCTATCACACGATAAGCGCTAAACAATACTCGGCATTGAATGGTGGTGTGAGACTGATTTATATAGTGTGTGTTATTGATAGCAGCTGTGTGTGATTGGTTTCAGATGAGCTTGTGATTAGTGCAATGGAGCATGGGAAATGTAGTCCAGGGTGATGTGTAACAGTTTGTGTAGTGCGAGAGTCAATGTAATGGAAGGATGATCTCTGGTGGCGATCGAACGGAAGTCCATGGACAGGATTCGTGACATATCCGAGCCTTGACTTAACGGGGTCATATGATGCTATTTTAAAGAACATTATTTGGTGTATTTGGTATAATGAAATGTGTTTAAGTGGTTTAAAGTAAAAAAAACACATTATTGTTCAAATACGGTACATTATTGTAGGGTCCTATATGCCCGCCTCTCAAACGCTCGCTTTTCTACCGAAGCCCCTCCTGTGACAAGGCGCTAGTCTGCTTGATTGGCCAGCTGACCCAGGCACATTTGTGATTGCGCCCGAACACGCAAGCATCGTAGGAAATTTAACACACACTTACCATATCGCGAGTTTAGCTTTCAAAGTCAAAATCTCAAGGACGTTAATTGGTTAGTTTTACCATCGTTTCAAGCACGAAAGGGCAACAGGGTCGCTGACAGCCACAGTGATGACAAGCAGTACACAAGCCCGGTTAAGTACAGCTGAGTGTATGATTTCTGACAGGACAGTTCAGCTCTCCTGTGATGTGACCGTTCCCCACACACCCGTACACTCACACACGCACAACCACAACTCCACACACACCATCAACAACTCCACACCAGCACTCATCACACCCGACGCGTTTACCTGCGCTGCGCAAACCTCCGAATCCGCATGGAACAGTCAATAGCAAATATTAAAACTAATAAAAAAAAATACTTACAGTCAGATGATTCAGAAGCGCAGATTGTCATAGACAAAGTCGGAATTTAACCTTTTTTAAAAATGTTTTAAATAGCCTTTGTGCACGGCCAGCCTCATACTCTTCTAGGTTAAAAAAACGTCCATAAAATGCGTTGCACAAATTCGAACATGGGTTGTGCTGTTTTGTTGTAAATAAATCCAATGATTCCTAATTGCATCTACTTACAGAAGGCCAAATAAAGTGCAATTGCTTTCGCACTGAATCACACAGCGTCTCCCTGACATGCTGCTTCAACACGACTGCTGTTCCTGAAACCACGCATTCTTTCTTTGCATGAACATTTGGGCACATTATGCAAATATTCCCACATAATGACCTAGATATGTGGGGCGTGTTAGAACGAATCATTTTAGGTAGGCGTCGCTGACTCTTAACTTTTATAAAAATAATATCTCTTTGGATTTGAGACCTTAGTCTTTGCAACTTTACAGATCTTCATGCACCAAGAGCTTGTAACACTCCAAATAGAAAGGAAAAGTTGAAATCGCATCATATGACCCCTTTAAATCAAGCTGCATTTACTGGATGAACATAAGTGAGAAAATTACGAGAAAATTAAGTGAGCTTCTGTTTCAAACAAGAACAGATATCTGTTAGTGGGGTCAAAAAATAAACTGAATTCAAAGGAAAACCAAAGATTATTGTCTGACCCCATTGGCTGATATTTTTTACTGTTTTAAGATAAAACTCACTTCCTTGATCAGGAAAATTTTAGTCACTAGACTTAACATATGAAGTTATTTACTTATCCAGTACATGTGTCTTGATTTAAAAAGTGTTTAGATATTTGTGCTGCAAAACAAGACAGAAATACGGAGGAAGAAAATCATGTTTGCAGTGTAGTTTGGCTTGACACTGTAAAAATGTTTTAGGATTATCGGAGTACTTTTTACTAGAAATTACTATTTCTCTCATGACAACTCTCGAAAGGAATTTGCATGGTAATGTACATGACAATGTTAATGTATTTGGTCTTGACGGAATAGATCTGCTACGCTGCTGCTGCGGCAGAGCAAGTACCGAGACATGCTACTGCCAGTACATCCACAACATGCTGCTGTGAGCATGTAAGAAATACTGCTGCAGCAAATATAACATACATGAAATAACCCCCATATAGTGTACATGAATTACCCCGTAGCAGATCTATACAGGTGGAGCTGGGGAAGGTGGAGGGTTTCTGAAGCAAACGGAGTTTGAAGTGATTCATGGAAATGAATCAACCTCTAAAAAAAGACTATATCTCCAAGTCTTCCATTCTTAATATATTCCAGAAGTATTCTTAGTATTTTTCAGACTTAAACAGCAAATAACACAAAAAAAGACCAAGAACTTGAAATTAGTTTTGAACAATACACTGTGAATATTTGCAATGATTTAAATGCATATATTTGCCATAAAGTGCATGTCATTGGTTGACAAATTTTGCGATCCTTCTTTGTTTAATGACTTACGAGTTTAGCAGAATGGCTGAAGTCAGAGTCATAAATTCATCCAGCGGTGGAATGAAGTCAGTGTTAAAGTATGCTGTGAATTATTTCATGTTACACAAGCATTAAGAGTAAAGCGTGTTGGATGGAAACTGATATTGGAGAGGAAGAGTATCAGTGAATCAGACTGAACTCAAGTGTTCCACAAGTATACTGTACTGCAGTGTGCTTCTTAAAGGCACAGGCCACCCAAAAATAAATACAATTTCTCTCTCTCATGTTGTTCCAAACCTCCATGACTTTGTCTTCTGTGAAGATATTTTGAAGAACGCTGAGGTTTAAACAACAATGGACTTTAATTGTACAGTATGTACAAAAAACCCCAAATATTTTTCAAAATATCATCTGTGTAAATCAGAATAAAGTCATGCAGTCTTAAAACAACATGAGGGAGACTATTTTCGTTATTTTTGTTGAACTGCCCCTTTAAGTAGCACACTGCGACTACATTACAGTGCCGTGCCATTACATTGTCATGTGACTGATAAATGTCTTAAGTGAAATCATTTCTGATCAATGTCTTATCATTTATGAGTGAGCATTGTCATATCAAATGAAATCTGCTTGTAATTGCAGTGTGTGGTTTTCATCGTGTGCATTTAAACTGTGCATTTTCCTCCATAATCTTGTCTTAAACATTGATCTTGTCAAAATTTCTGACTTTTTGTATTGTAAATTAATGCATTTGAACAATTTGCAAATCATGCTTTTTATTTTACAAAAAATGCACACAATCACAATCTAATATAACACAATCCTAATATGCCGGAAACGGCTCTACAAATGACACAAACTGCAACATTTGCAGTTTTTGAACGGAAGTGATTGAAGCTGATTTGAAACAGTGTTTTGTAGAAAGCGCTATAGAAATAAATGTGACTTATTTTAATTTGAAAACTGCTTAATTTGACACACAAAAGAAGTCGAGTAGTTTGCAAGTTTGCAAAGCTATAACCATCACTGGATGTTAGTATCGGTCGTTTAACATTTCTGTCACAAAACAGTCAAATATTAAATGTGTTCACTCTCTCTCTCCATCTTTGATGTGATTGGTCGTCTCAGTCATTTTGACACTGACGAATATTGTTTTTATCATCCTAACAGCAAACAGAGATGTGTGTAACAGGAATATCAGACACTGAGGGCCGGTTTGTCCGTATCTGATGATTGCAGTAAAACCGTGAAGTTCTCTGTAGTTTATTGTAATGAAGGACATCAGAGAGACCTGTGAGAAACAGAGGCTCCTTTAAGAAGTGCGCCGCGCCTCCGGTGGTCTCTGAGAGCTCATTAGAAGAGACATCAGTAATTACAACTCACTGTCCTGAGAAAGAGCGCCGGGTTAATACACACACACACCACACACACAACACAGGATCACACACACACCACACACACACAACACACACACACACACACACACACCACACTCGCACACACTCCACCCACACACAACACACACACATCACACACAACACACACACTTACCCACACACCCCACACCACAACACACACCAGATATGAGATGCACCCCATCACACACACTCACCCCGTCTCTGTGTTTCCAGTCTCTCTTTGTGTCAGGATTTGCTGTGTATGAAGTTAAACTCTGGGTTTCATTCTTTGGCTGTAATTACAGGGTTTATTTGAGCAACAGGATCAGAGCGTCGCATGCTTAAGATGCATTTCACTGCCGCATTCATGAATCAAACATAAACACAGTGAAAAATCTCACTGCTTTCACGAGATGCGAAAACCATGAGAATCTGTTCCAGGGATCAGATCATTTCTACTGACCGAGTCCTTAAAGGGACAGTCCATCCAAAAAATGAACATGTTATCATTTAACAGAGGATTTTAGAGTTGGTGCAGACTACTTTTGAACAGTTTGTTTGTTTGTTTGCACACAAACTTTCAAAAGTTTGGAGTTGGGGAGATTTCTGAAAAGAAGTCTCTTCTGCTCAGCAAGGCTGCATTTATTTGATTAAAATGACAGTAAAAACAGTGAAATATTATAATTTAAAACAGCTGTTTTCTGTGTGAATATCTGTTAAACTGTAATGTATTTCTGTGATGCGCAGCTGTATTTTCAGCATCATTCCTCCAGTCTTCAGTCTCACATGATCTTTCAGAAATAATTCTATTATGCTGATTTGCTGCTCAAAAAACATATCTTATGATTATCAATGTTGAAAACAGTTGTGCTGCTTCATATTTTTGTGAAACAGCAAAATTGTGTCAAAGGATGTTCACGAGTGGAGAATAAATGGTTCAAGAAGAACCAGCGTTTATAATTAACAAAAGGAATTATTTTAGTTAACATCTAAATATTCATTGACCGTCCCTTTTGAATTTAAGGGACATGCAATCCGTTAATGATACAAAAGTATTAAAGCAGAATAACACAAAATGTTATATTTCTGGAAGTCTGCGTTTGCTCCTGAAGAATGACTGAATCACTGGTTCTTTTCTATTTGTCGTATAATTGACAGTGCAGCTGGAAATGAACATATGAAAGTAGGTGTAAAAAAAAAGTATCACCACGGGTCGTGTCGGAGAGGAGAAGAAGAAAAGAAGAAAGGGAGAGAAAGGAAAAAGAAAATACAAATGAATGGAGAGAAATCGCGATGACTGAAGATTACGTGAATAGAAGAGAAAAAGTCCCAGGGGGAGAAGAGAGGGGAAGAAAGAGGGAGAAAGAAGAGGAAAAGAAGGAGAAGGAAGGGGAGATAAAAGAGAGGGAGAAGAGAAAAAAAGAAGGGGGAAGAGGAAAGAAAAAGAGATGGGGGAGAAGAAGGGGAGCGGGGAAGGGGAGGGCGAAGGGAGGGAAGAGGGAGATGAACCTCACGGGTTGTCTCTCGAACGAGATCTCTGATGGCAGTGTGTGTGAATGGGGTCTGATGGATGGAAACACACACACACACATAAAGATGTTAAATACGGAGCATTAATGAAGTCTCCTCTCTGAGAATGTCCCATCATTCCTCCCCCATCCAACAGCAAATGAACGTGAATAAAGTGGAGAAAAGAAGCCACTTCTTTGCATTTCTATAGGCCTGCCTCGCTTTCATCAGCCGTCTCTCTCGCACTTTAATCCAGAGGATTTATGCGTGAAGTAAAGACTGATAACGTGTGTGTGTGTGTGTGGAGAGAGTCTCTGTGTGTGTGTTGGAGTGTGTGCACTGTGCGTTTGTGTGTGTGCTGCCTGTGTGTGTGCGATGCGTTTGGTCGTGAATGTGTTGTGAGAGAGAGTAGAAGTGTGTGTCTCTGGTGTGTGAGTGTGTGTGTGTGTGTGGGTGTGAGCCGAGATGAGTGTGTCTCTGTGTGTGTGTGAGTGTGTGCGAGCCTGTGTGTGTGTGTGTGTGTGTGTGTGTGTGTGTGAGTGAGTGTGTGTCTCTGTGTGTGTGAGTGTAACAAGTGGTGTAAGTGTGATGGATGGTGGTAAGGTAGAGAGGATATAAAGTGAGTGTGTGTCTCTGTGTGTGTGTGAGTGTGTGCGAGCCTGTGTGTGTGTGTGTGTGTGTGTGTTTTTTTTTTGTGTGTGTGTGTGTGTGTGTTGGTGAGTGTGTGTGTGTGTGTGTGTGTGGCAGCGTGTGTGTGTGTGGTGTTTGTGGTGTTTTCCCCATCACTGAACCAAGACTCTGTTTTAAAGTTCAGACTCACAGTTTCTGTTCCAGGTCAGACTGAACTCATATAAGCTTTTCCATGCAGACTGTGATGTTTTTGCCAGACCTGCTGAACACTTCAGGCTGGTTTTAGTGATTTTTTTTATTAGAAAGATTTTTAGTTTTCGTCAGTTTTAGTTTTGCCAAGACGTCTTGTTGTTTGAACCTCTAATTATACAGATTTATATATGCGTATCTGCATTTTATTCAGGCGGAAACAACATTTACATAGTGAGATATTATTAACAATGTGTGTGATTATAATGTGAATTTTGGATTATTAATCTATATATTTTATAGTAATTTAGTCATATGGATATATATTAAATGTATTCTTATATAAATGATATGAATATATCAGTGTATATTTAATAAATATATCAAATATAAAAACTTATTTTAACAGATTTATCAGAGCGCTGATTGTGTGCATTTTTTCATTTGGAAAATACTGATGAATCGTGATTTGTGCGTGAAAACATTCATACACGGATTTCATGCACATATTTGTGCATGCACATGAATAATGTGTATTAAATGAGATTCAATGTTTTTTTTTTAATTAGCAAGCAAAATCTGCTACTTACTTCCATAGTCTTTAATAGGAGTGCTGTTTCTGCTGACAGCACCTGTGTCATGCAAAATTATATAATGTTAACAAATCATCGTACAAGTATGTATACTTTTTTTTTTAAGTTAAGTAAACTCACATTCAGTTCTGACATTCTGGTCTTTAATGCTCACTTTTCACCATTTACGTTTATGCATTTTGCAGACACTTTTAGCAATTTACTTTGCATTCAACGCATGCATTTGATCAGTTCATGCATTCTCTGGGAATCAGTCCCATGACCGTGGCATTGCATGCATGATCTACTGTTTGACCTCCTTGCATTTTTCTGTTTTGAGTCTGAAATACATCATATAATAGTAGTAAAGTGGCTTTTCTATAGCTGTGTGGATGGTAAAGCAGATGTGAGCATCAGATCGGGAGATTCTCTCTGGTTTTGCTCCAGACTGTAATGTGAGTGTTTACTCGCGCTAAGAGTGAGTTTCGTGCCACTGACCAGACTGATTCAAAACATTAATAATCACCCGTAACAAAGTGGAGCTTTATCAGAGGTCAGACTGATGACGAGGTGTGATACTGACAGAGCCCTGCTGCCGTCTCTCTGGAAATACAGCCATTTAGAAAGTGTTTTCTTCATGCTTTATTAGCCCACAACACACGGATCACATGATGTTATTTGTGTTCGGCTTTTCAGAAATTTCCATCCCAAACTATTTTCCTCTTTTCTCGTCTCCTGCTCTCCCGTAGGAAGGCAAAATCAGAGATGAAGTCGCTTTAACATCTCAGATGTTTGTCCTAGACAGCAGTGAGCAAATGGAGAGTTTTAGAAGAGATCTCAAACATGTCTCAAAATTGCCAAATGACAAACCCTTAGAGCTGCACGATTAATCGGAATTCAAAACGGAATCGTAAAATAGTTTAGTGTGATTACCGCATTAGCGAAGGCTGCTGCTAATTAACAACAAAAAATAACATTTAAGGGCTCCCTGTGGTTTTCCATCAAAATAAACGTTTGATGGTTTAATGTCTGAAAGTGAAGAAATTAAGATGGACATAAATATTAATATCGTAATTTTACAGTTGTCATGTAAAAATACAAATATTTTACAATTTTCAAAATAAATAATTAATCATTTTAAATTGGTACTTCTAAATAAAATACATTAATAAGTAATATTATTATAGATATTCCAATTTTGTAATCCTAATATTTTTGCATGTTTTTATTTCGTAATTTTTTTTAAATATTTTTACTTGGTCATATTATTATTAATATATATTTTTCGTAATACTCAATGTTGGTAATCAATATTTGCACTAGCATCGTTTGTTTTTTATTTAGTAATTTTTAGCCTTTATTTAGTCATAATAATAATAATATTATTATTGATAATCACAAAATTTTGGCCAAATTGTGCAGCAAAACTGGATTTTTTAAACTTCTTTTTTCCCCGTATACTCTGTACACTGGATGACTGCTAGGGACTCATTTTTGTTCATGCTATTTTAAGAAGAAACATCTGAGACGCACGCAGTTGATACTTCAAATGAAACACAACGGAGAATTATGGCGAACTCATGAAGTTCCTGAGCTTTGAGGGTTTCCCCGTGTCTATATAACGCCGTTTGATTCTGATGACGAGGACAGACCTTCATTCCTCTGAGTCTCTGTTCAAACCCTCGTCTGCTGCCTACTGAGGGAGCGTCCTAAACCTGTCTGGATCACACTTCTCTCAGAGAAACTCCAAGAAATGATCATTTGCATGAAGACGATGAAAATACAGCAATGAGACCGTAATGAAGCAGATCTTGTGAATCTGCAGTGATTGTTCTGAGGAGCGAGGGTTTGAGACGGGAGTTCGACCGCCGATGCCAAACACAACAGCGTAAACAAACCTTCCCTTTTTTTCCTTTCCTTTCTTTTCCTGCTTCATTCTTCGTTCTTTTTGTGCGCTGTTGATCCCAACAAAACATATTTTGTGTTAAATATCCTCAGTCTTGCTGTTTATGACTGTGACGGCAATCATGCATGAACAAAAAATGGCCATTGTTGCACTTGTAGCATGATATGCATGTAAATTAATATGGTGCACTGCAAAAAAAACACATTCTTCCTCAGTATTTCTGTCTCGTTTTCCAGTACAAATATCTAAACTCCTCGAAAATGATAATGTGAAAATAAAGTGATGTGAATAAGAGTAACTCAAACTCAAGCATGCAGTGAAATCTGTCTGTTTGGATCAAGCTGTAGGTTTAGTGAAAGCTGCAGTTAGCTGTGATTATTATCTGTGTGTGTGTAATTGTTGGTTATTTAGTTGTGTTAATTTTCTCGCTGTCATGGCAACAGGTCATTGAGAAACGCACACACACACACACACACAACCACACACAAACGGCCTCTTTGTTGAGAAACACAGACTAATGTCACAGAAAGCGTGGTTTAAAGCCTCTTTCCCACCGTCAGACGTCCGGAACACCGCACGGATTTATATTAATGCAGAATTAGAACGTATGCTTATTTTTACAGTCGTCGTGTTCATAAAACACACTGCTCGTGTCTAATTCAGAATACAATATTTTATCAAATTATAGTCCTGTCATTTATGTACAGATATGTATAGATTTGTGAAGTTCCCTATCAATATAATCCGCATATAATAATAATAATAATAATTACAAAATGCCTGTGTTTAAATTAAATGGGAATTAAAATAAAAAATATGTTGCTGTCCTATCATTGTACAGGTATGTATAAATGTATGCATTTCTTAAAAAAATATAATTACAAAAATGCATATCTAATTCAGAATTCAGGTTTAAAATGTTAGGGGAAGTAAATATTAAAAATAGTTTTATCAGATGTAGTCTCCGTCATTATGAGAGGTATGTATAAATATGTGCATTTCTATGAAAAAAATAATTATAAACACAAAAAACTTTAAAAATCACAATAAAACTTAATTTTAAATATTTTCAAATAAATAAATCACAATGGGATTGCCTTGAGTCTTCTCATGTTGAAATTTAAATTGTTTTCAGCAGAGATATAAACTGATCTTTCCCCCCCCCCCCCCCCCCCCTGAAAGGAACTGAAAGAAAGACGTCAAAGTCACATTACAGGTCAAATAACGAATGACAGCACTGCACTGAGGTCAGGTCACGACCCCGGGGTCACAAGCGCTTCCAGACCATCACCTCTGACACGACAAATCACCGGCTTCTGACCTCCTGACCCACCCCACATCCAGAGAGAGAGAGAGCGAGAGAGAGAAAAAAAAAACAATGTAGTCAAACATCATGCGCATTAAAATTGGAAAATACGCACGAGTGTCTTCCCTCAGGGCGGGGTGTGGGGCAGGCTGTCCACATCACCGACCCTTTCAATATCTACATTAATGATTGGCGAAACTCCTGGAACAATCATCAGCACCTGGCCTCACACTGCTGACTCCAACATAAAGCGCTGCTGTTTGCCGATGATCTGGTTCTGCTGTCTCCACCGAAGAGGGGCTACGCAGAGCCTAGACTCCTGCACAGTTTCTGTCAGACCTGGGCCCCTGACTATTAACCCTAACCAAACTAAAGTACACCATCCCAGAAAGACCCAGAGTTTTCAGGGAACGAGACATAACTTCACCCTTTGTGTTACCAAAATTGAAAAACGTCAACAACTAACATACCTCGGCTGAAGATAAATGCCCACTGGCACCAAATGTGCGTGATGAAGGAAAGAGCAAGCAAGAAGGTCTTTTTATGTGCATCAAAAATCATCCAAATTGAAATACCATTAGAATCGGGCTCACAATATCCAATCATCATAGACTTATTGCATTATATGGCAGTGAAGTGTGGGGTTCTCTCCTAAATCACCAATTTGAAAAATGGAATAAAAATCCGATTGAAGCCCTGCATGCTGAGTTCTGTAAGAGTCTCCTCAGAGTACAGAGGAGCACACCGAACAACGCCTGCAGTGCAGAATTAGGCCAATACCCTCTACTAATGCGCATTGAGAAAAGAGCCATCAAATTTTGGAAACACCTAAAAATGAGTGACCCCCATCTCTTACCATTTTAAAGCCCTTAAAAACCATGAAGTGAACCCTTAAAAAAGTCCCCTGATTCAGACGGTCCTGAAGCTGCAAAAACAGACTAACAACATCCAGCATCAGGACTATGAAATATTCATCCACAAAATTCGGCCCAACCAAATTATAAAAGCACAAAAAGAAAATGATCTAACCTATTGGAATGAAACAACACAAAACACAAAGTAAACTTGAATGTTATTTGGCCCTAAATAGAGATTACACAACTGCAGAATATCTGAGTACAGTGCAAGACTGTAAATTAAGAAGACAGATGATGAGGTACAGACTGAGCAGCCATACTCTGACTCTAGAGACGGGCAGATATCCACAGCACTGGCTGCCCAGAGAGAGCCGCATCTGCCCTCACTGTAATCACAGAGCAACACTTCCTCACCAGCTGCCCTAACTATGAAGACATTAGAAACATGTTTTATCCCAAATTTGAAATACTTTATCCTGACTTCAAAATTTCATACAAGAAAACACAACTTCAATATTTATTATGTGAAAAACAAGATTGTATCTTACTAGCAGCAAGATACATTGATGCTTGTCACAAAAAGAGGGAGGAGTCAACAAATCAGTGATGCACCCACACACACACACACACACACACCACACAGAAGTCCCTATCTCTGTTCTAGATTCAATGTAAACACTATGCTTTGGCAATACATTGTAACATTGTCATGCCAATTAAAGCACGAATTAATTTGAATTGAGAGAGGAGAGAGACATGCACACAGAGGAGAGAAGAGAGAGAGAGAGAGACGGTTTTTATGGCTGATTTTCTAAAGAGATTCATCACACTGATTGTTCTTCCTCATTCACTTTCACTGGAGCAAACGTGAGAAAGACGGGAAGAGGCTCACGTCTATGGCTTACTAATGATCTTCTGAAGAGTTTAGATGAAGACACAATGAGAACAAAACGTCTCGTTCTGAGCTCACCTTAGTGCTGTTCTGCTGAGTGACCCGGTCACAGGAGGAAGACACTGCAGACATTTGATTTTACATTACGTTTTTAGGCATTAGTTTGGGCTGGATGAGATCGGAGATCATTCTGTGTTTGGATCGTTTGATGAGAAATGCTTGAGATTAGTGTCATTAAATCTCTCGTCTGTCTTGGGTAAATATTAAAGGTGTCATATGATGCGATTTCAAGTTTTTCCTTTCTCTTTGGAGTGTTTCAAGCTGATTGTGCATAGATAAGATCCCTGAAGTTGCAAAGACTAAAGTCCCAAAACCAAAGAGATATTCCCCTAAAATGGCTCGTTCTAACACGCCCCCACATATCTACCTCACTATGTGGGAATATTAGCGTAATGCAGCCCAAATGTGCACGCAAAGAAAGAAGGCATGGTTTCAGTAACCACAGTTAGTGTTGAAGCAGCATGTCAGGGAGACGCTGTGTGTTTCTAGGCGAAAGCAAAAAGCACTTTAATTTGGCATTCCGGAAGTAGATGCATTTAGAAATCTTTAGGATCACTTACAACAGAACAGCAACGCATTTTATGGACCTTGAGTGCCATGAAACAGTTTGAAAGATCAAAGACAATTTGTAATATAACTCTGATTGGATTCGTCTGAAGGAAGAAAGTCATATATACCTAGGATGACTTCAGGGTGAGTAATTTATGGCTAATTTTCATTTTTGGTGAACTAACCCTTTAAGGGCCTTATAGGCAAGTAATAATATTTTGTAACTGATACGGAACTTAATAGGTAGCCAGTGCAGAAACTGTAAAATTGGGGTAATATGATCATATTTTTTTGACCTGGTAGGAACTCTAGCCACCCCTGCATTTTGGACTATCTGTAGCTTGGTTATTGAAGATGCAGGACAACCAGCTAGCAGTGCATTACAGTAGTTCAGTGTAGAGGTCATGAATGCATGAACTATCTTTTCTGCATCAGAAACAGGTTTCATGTTTCGTAACTTGGCAATGTTTTCTAAGATGGAAGAATGCTGTTTTTGTAACATGGGAAATATGATTTTCAAAAGACAAGTTTGCTATCTAATATAACACCCAGATTTTTGACTGTAGAGGAAGTAACCGTACATCCATCTAGTTGCAAATTGTAATCCAAGACATTCTGTGTACTGTCTTTTGGTCCAATAAGTAATATCTGTCTTATCCGAATTTAATAGGAGAAAATTATTGGTCATCCAATCTTTTACATTTTTAACACACTCTGTTAGCTTAGATAATTTAGAAGTTTCATCTGTTCTTGTTGAGATATATAGTTGAGTATATTCGGCATAACAGTGGAAACTAATCCCCTTTTTTTCTAATAATATTACCAAGGGGCACATGTATATCGAAAATAGCAGAGGACCTAGGACAGATCCTTGTGGCACTCCATATTTTACTGGTGATTGAGATGACTCCCCATTTAAATAAACAAGGTGGTAGCGATCGGACAGGTAGGATCTAAACCATCTTAAAGCCTGCCCTTGAATACCTGTATAGTTTTGTAATCGATCTATGAGTATGTCATGATCTATAGTGTCGAACGCAGCACTAAGATCAAGTAAAACTAGCAATGAGATGCAGCCTTGGTCTGACGCAAGAAGCAAGTCCTTTGTAATTTTAACAAGTGCAGTTTCTGTGCTATGGTGGGGCCTGAAACCTGACTGAAATTCTATATGGATATAATTTTTTGATGAAACGATGAAAGATCATAATTTTTATTACATGTAGATATCATTTTGCTTTAAATAATGATGAATCGTTCACACACACTTGTGTCAAAGGTGTGTGTGAGAGTTTTCACAGAAGCAGACGTGTTTCCTGTTGACCAGCAGCTGAACGTGAGACGCAGTGAGTTTGTGGATGTAATCAGATGAGGGAGGAATATAGTTATTGAATTATCGAGTGTTTTCTTTGCTAAACTGAAGGCCATGAAACACTCGTCTTAATGAAGATTAACGACTCCATTCTGACGAGAAACAGACGAGCCTCATTGTCTAAAGTTACTGAAAGAAGCTTCGCTCTCTTTCGCTGTTTTCCGTCTCACTCGTCCCTCCTCTCTCTCTCTGTTTTCCATGAATAGTCTCAGCGAGGGGGAAACTGTCTGTTTGGCAGAGCTTCACCTGTGAGTCGTTCATGTTAAACTCATCAACATTTCTCTGTTCATTTTCCACATCTGAGACTGAACCCAGATCAGCGGCAGTGCCGCTCGACGACACAGACCCAGAAACTGAATGGAATTTCATTATTTGAGTCGAGCGTTAACCCCTCGAGTGCTTCAGATGCTCTTCAAAACTCGTTTTACTGCCATAATGTGACGTTTGACTGAGCGAAATGTGGGATGGGAGTTGAATTGGTGGAGTTGAATCTAATCAGTTCCATCAGGAACTGATTAGATGCTCAGAAGTGTGTTTGTTGTGTCGTGTCTCTCTGAGACGGTTAAACATTGAGCTGGATTTAGAAAACGACTGTGTGATTAAACACAAACCGCTGCGATGATCGTTCATTAACTCTATAAAGCTACTGGATCATATGTGATGCACAGAAGGCCTCTAAATGATCAAACTGCTGTTAAACCGGTTTCTCACTCGATCTCCTGCATGTCTTCTGTCTCTGATTGATAGTTTAGAGTGTTTTATCCAGTCGAAGCTCTTTTAGTGTAATTGTAGAAATGTTCAGCTTCAGCTGGAGCTTCTCGTGTCAAATCTGGACTGATTTTGATATGGTAAAGGTCAGAATAACTGCAGTAAATATCTCCCGATGAACACTTACGGACTGAAGCAGCTTCGCTTTACTTGATTCTCCATAAATTCATGTTCAAATGTGAGTCTCAAATCTGATCATCAGGATCTTTTGAGGAGCTTTTGTTTCCAGAAGCTTTACTTTCACTGTCCCTCACGGAGGGATGATCTTCACAAGCCTCCAGAACATCTCACATCTTCTGAGGAGCCTTTATTTCTTCAGCTCTCAATCACTGCATTATATGTTTGGAGCATTTCACTCTCATCTCACTGAGACAGATTACTGGAGATATAGAGCCACCACTGATGTTTAGATCAGTTTATGTCAGTATCTGCTCTACTGTTATAAAGATCTCATTGATTTACATCACAAGCAGCAGAAGCATCACAAGCTGTTTTAATTTCATATTCTTCCAGTGTTGGAAAGTTACTTTTAAAAGTAATGCATTACAATATTGCGTTACTCCATAAAAAGGTAACTAATTGACGTTACTTTTTATGAAAAGTAATGTGTTACGTTACTTTTGCGTTACTTTTTAAATCGACAAGCTGAAAGAAGAAATTTCAACACACTTCAGCAATAAACAAAGACACAAATGTTTGTCTAGAGTAATTTCTGCTTATTAGTACGGTTGAACTGGATCATCGAAGGTCAGAAGTAAAGACATTGGTTAATAGAATGGGATTAAATACATAAAGCATATTTGTTGTTTAACATTTAATTATTGCAGATTTGCATCATTTTTATTCATTTTAAGGAATACTGAATCTGTTTTTTTTGTGTGTGAGTGAGATGAATTAATGCATATTCAAATTTATTTTAGAACTAGAGTCACATCTGATTTCTCTCAACATGGGGTCAGGAGAGCTGTCAGTCAATAAATTGGAAAAAATAAAATAAATTGCGTTACTTATTTGAAAAAGTAACTCAGATATTCTCTTGTACAGTTAAAAGCAATGCGTTACTTTACTAGTTACTTGAAAAAAAGTAATCCGATTACGTAACTCGCATTACTTGTAATGTGTTACCCACAACACTGATTCTCACTCTGTCAGACTATATGAGCCATAAAAGTCTGATGGAGCAAATATGATACAAAACATAAAACACATGCAAGCGTTTATATGCCTGATATCAGACAAAACCACATGAAAACATGCAGCTGTTTGTCTGTGAAACATAAGAACAACCAACACAATCCTTGTTTTCATGTGGTTCACGTTTGAATTAATTTTAATTGATCTGAATTGATCAGCAAACATCTGAGGGCACGTTTGACGGACAGGAAGGTAATCAGGTGGAAACTGGCTGAGTTGGATCTCTGAAAATTGTTTGCGAGAGTATGTTGAAGCAGTAATGACTCTCAGAACGTCTCAGTTCTCAATCTGCACTCTGACAAACGCTCACGTCTGCCAAAGTCTGTCTTGTGTTTTCGCTCTCGTTCCAGAGCCTTTCATTTTCTCGCGTGTTCTGCTGTCGGTGAAGTCATTTAATTTACGCGCAGCACCTCGCATATGATGAGGTGTCAGATGGTGTGCGTTTTATCACTGATTGGTGACCCCTGACCTCATCTCCAATCAGAGCACGCGTCTCCTGAATGACCTCTGAACGGCTCTGCTTCACTCGTTAACACAGCGAATGAACTCACGCATGTGCACATGAAAACATTCTTTCATGAGTGGATTTCGATTTGGTTTTCAGCATGCTAAAGCATTCACACGGCAGCTGACTGTGGTCCAAATCTGATTTGATTTCACATGTGACAGGTTTGTTTTATATATGACAGAAAAATCAAACTGAATATGATATTTTCAATTCTGATCTGGACCGTTTTCATGTGTAAACAAAAATGCCTTTTTCTCAATATGACTTGTGTTTGTTTGAATTGCACATGAATCATGAAATAGATCCGATTGGTCTGATTCTTTTTTTTTTTACTCTTTATTGAAGAATTTTTTAAACACCTGTGGAGAAAATTAAAAAGAAAAATACTTTGAATTCCATAAAATAACCGAATGTAATGCAAAATATATCATACTCAATGTTACTATGAAATTTGTTATAGTAATTTATAAATAATAATAATTATTAGAAACATCAAAATTAAACAACCTGATGAAAAACTAATAATTATGAATTATGCAAATATATTTTTATTATACATATTTATGCAAATATAAATGTATGCATGAATTATTAATATAATAAATATATGCATAATGTATAAATGAGTTTCTATTTAAAAAATAAACATTTATGATTATTTTTGTTAAATTCTTTGTATATTTTATAATTAAATTACATTTTTTAAACAATATATCAAAATTTAAACATGTTGATGAAAAGCTGAGAATAATAGACATGTGAATATAAAATAGTAATATACATATTTATGCAAATGTAATATATAATCGTATAATATATTTATTGTATTTATTAAAAAATATTTATAAAAATAAAAAATAATAATAATATGATTATTTTAATTTAGATGTAAAAAGATATGTTATGATGGCTATGATGAGCATGTGGTTTATTTTGGATTTAAGCATAAATCTCTTTTGTTTGCACTGTGAACATCACCGGAAAAATTCATTATTGTCAAACTGAAGGATCGATTAAATCTGTTTTGGTGAAAACACACAACTATACTAGTTTGCTGAAGTGAGGTGAACTTAAACTCACCTCGCTATCTGTAACTTCAGCCAAATACTACAACACACGCGAGAGACGGCAGTGTTAATAATGAGTCAACAGCCTGAAACTAGACGCATGAGCGCTGAAACTCAATCTATGGTGTGTGTGTGTGTGGGTGCTGTGTGATGCCTTTCCCTGTGTGTGTGTTGTTGTGGTGGAGAGTGTGTGTGTGAGAGGTGGAGTGTGTTGTGTGATGCCTTTTACCTGTGTGTGTGTTTGTGTGTGTGAGAGTGTGTGTGTGAGAGAGTGTGAGTGTGTGTGTGATGCCTTTTACCTGGTGTGTGTGTGGCCCGTGTGTGTTTGTTGGGTGTGTGTGTGCCTTTCACCTGTTGTGTATGTTGTTGGGTGTGTGTGAGTGTGGGTGGTGTGTGAGTGTGTCGTGTGTGTTGTGTGGTGTGTGAGGAGGGGTGTGCCTTTTACCGGTGTGTGTGGCGAGCGTGTTGTTGTGGGTGTGATGACTTTCAAAGTGTGTATGTTTGTTCTAGGGGTGTGTGTGTGTGGGTGTGTGTGATGGCCTTCACCTGTGGTGGTGTGTGTGTGTGTGTGATGCCTTTTACCTGTGTGTGTGTGAACGGCGTGTGGTGTTTGTTTGTGTGTGTGTGTGTGTGTGATGCCTTTCACCTGTGTGTGTGTGTGTGTTTGTGTTGTGTGGAGAGTGTGGTGTGAGAGGAGTCTGTGAGTGTGGGGTGATGCCCTTTGCCTGTGTGTGTGTGTGCCGCGGTGTGTTGTGTTTGTTGTGGTGTGATGCCTTTCACCTGGTTGTGTCTGTTTGGGGTGGTGTGTGAGTGTGTGTGTGTGTGATGTGTGTGTGTGTGATGGCCTTTTACCGTGGTGTTGTGTGCGCGGTGTGTGCCGGTTGTTTGTGTGTGTGTGATGCCTTTCACCAGTGTGTCTGTTTGTGTGTGTGTGTGTGTGGATGCCGTTTCACTGTGTGTGTGTGTGGGTGATGACATTTTACCTGTGTGTGGTGTGCCCACGCGCGAGAGGTTTGTTTGTGTGTGTGTGTGTGTTTATGTGTCCGTGTGTGTGTTTGTGTGTGTGTGTGTGTGATGCCTTTCACCAGTGTGTGTGTGTGCGCGTGTGTGATGCCTTTCACCTGTGTGTGAGCGCATGGTGTATGATGTACTTTCATTGTGTGCGCGCGTGTGTGGGTGTGTGCGCGGTTGTGTGTTGTGTGATGGGGGGGGCCTTTTCACCGTGTGTGTGTGTGTGTGTGTTGCCTTTCACCTGTGTGTGTGTGTGTGTGATGCCTTCACCGGTGTGTCGTGGGTGCGGTTCACCTGTGGGGGTGTGTGTGTGAGAGAGTGTGTGCCTGTACATGTGTGCGGTGCGTGTTTGGTTTGTGTGGGATGCCTTTCACCAGTGTGTCTGTTGGTGGTGTGGGTGTGTGTGTGCCTTAACCAGTGTGTGTGTGTGCGCGTTATGTGTGAGCTTTTCTGTGTTGCTGAGCGCGTGTGTTATGACATAACTTCACGTGTCGTGGCGGTGTGTGGTGTGATGCCTGTAATGGCTGTGTGTTTGTGTTGTGATGCCCTTCCACCTGTGTGTGGCTGTGTGATCGACTTTTAACCTGTGTGTGTGTGTGTGTGATGAATTCACATGTGTGTGTGTGTGTGAATGACGTAACTGTGTGTGGTGTGTGTGATTGCTCTTTTTTTTCACCACTGGTTAGTGTGTTTTGTGTGTGTGATGGCCTTTCAATGTGTGTGTGTGTGGTTGTGCGGCCGCGGTGTGTGGTGATGCATTTTAATGTGTGTGTGTGTGCGCGCGTTGTGGTGTGAGATGCCTTATTAACTGTGTGTGTGTGTGATGCCTTTCACCTGTGTGTGTGTGTGTGTGATGCCTTTTACCTGTGTGTGTGTGTGATGCCTTTTTGAACTGTGTGTGTTGTTGTGTGTGCGCGCTGTTGGTGTGATGGCATTTCACCTGTGTGTGTGTGTGTGTGTGAGGCCTTTACCGGTGTGTGTTTGTGCGTGTGGTGTGCAGCGCGCGTGTGTGTGATGCATTTCACCTGGTGGGTGTGTGTGTGTGGTGTATGACTTTCACCTGTGGTCGGATGTGTGTGTGATGCCTTCACCTGTGTGTGTGTTGATGTGTGTGTGATGCCTTTAACCTGTGTGCTGTTGTGTGGTGTGTGATGCTTTAAACCTGTGTGTGTCTTGTGCGATGGCTGTGGTGATTGCCTTTCCACCTGTGTGTTGTGATGCCTTTCACCGTGTGTGTGTGTGTGTGTGTGTTATGCTTTCACAGTGTGGGTGTGCTGTGGTGATGATTTCACCTGTGTGTGTGTGGTGTGGTGTGTGTGCGTGTGTGTGTGTGCGTATGCCTTTCCACCTGTGTGTTGTGTTAGACTTCTTGCACAGGTGTGTGTGTGTGTGTGTGTGATGGCCTTTCATGGGGTGTGTGTGGGGTGATGCCTTTTCATGTGTGTTTGTGTTTGTGTGTGTGTGTGTGTGATGCCTTTTACCTGTGTGTGTGTGTGCGCGCGTGTGTGATGCCTTTCACCTGTGTGTGTGTGTGCACGCGTTGTGTGATGCACTTTACATGGTGTGTGTGTGTGTGTGTGAGGCTTTTTACATGTGTGTGTGTGTGTGGTGTGTGCGGTGTTGTGATGCCTTTCACTGTGTGTGTGTGGTTGCGGCGACGTTTGTGTGATGCCGTAAACTGTGGTGTGTGTGTGTGATGCCTTTCAAATGTGTGGGTGTTGGTGTGTGGTGTGTGTGTGATGCCTCTTCACCGTGTGTGGGTGATGTGTGGTGTGATGCCTTCACCTGGGTGGGTGTTGGTGATGACTTTCAAATGTGTGTGTGTTTGTGTGTGTTGTTTGTGTGTGTGTGTGTTGTGTTGTGTGTTTGGTGTGTGTGTGTTGTGTGTGTGTGTGTGGTGTGCGATGCTATGTCACCTGGTGTGTGTGTGTGTGTGTTGGGTGATGCCTTTCACTGTGTGGTGTGTGTGTGATGCCTTTCACATGTCGTTGTGTGTGTGTGATGCCTTTCCACCTGTGTGTGTGTGGGTGTGTGTGTGTGATGCCTTTCACTGTTTGGTGTGTGTGTGTGATGCCTTTAAGGGTGGGTGTGTGGTGTGTGTGTGTGTTCTGTGTGTGTGTGTGTTGTGTGTGTGTGTGTGTGTGGTGTGTGTGTGATGCCTTCACTGTGTGGGGGGGTGTGTGAGCCTTTCACCTGTGTGTGTGTTGTGCTGTGTGTGTGTGTGGTGTGTGGGATGCCTTGCACGGGTGGTGTGTGTGTGTGTTGATGCTTTCACCTGTGTGGTGGGTGTCCGTTGTGTGTGTGATGCCTTCACTGTGTGTGTGTGGTTGTGTGTGATGCATTTTCACTGTGTGTGTGTGTGGCGTGTGTGTGATGACTTTCACATGTGTGTATGGGTGTGCTGTGAGCGCTTGTTCTGTGTGATGCATTTCACTGTGTTGTTGTGTTTGGGGGTGTGTGTGTGTGATGCTTCACCTGTGTGTGTGTGTGTGTTGTTCGTGTGATGCCTTTCACATGTGTGTGTGTGTGGGTGTGTGTGTGATTGCCTTTCACCTGTGTGTGTGTGTGTGCGTGTGTGTGGTGTGTGTGTGTGTTTGTGTGTGTGTGTGGTTTGTGTGTGTGTGTGTGTGATGCCTTTCACATGCGTGTGTGTGTGTTTGTGTGTGTGATGCCTTTCACCTGTGTGTGTGTGTGTTTGTGTGAGGCCTTCACTGTGTTTGTGGTGGTGTGTGGGAGGCCTTTCAACCTGTGTGGTGTGGTGTGTGTGTGGCTGTGTGTGTGGGGTTGTGTGTGTCGTGTGTGTGTGTGTGATGCATTTCACTGTGTGTGTGTGTGTGTGTGGTGTGTGAGCACTTACCTGTGTGTTGTGTGTGATGCCTTTCACCTGTGTTTGTGTGTGTGATGAAGTCACGTGTGTTGTGTGTGATGCATTTAACCTGTGGTGTGTGTGTGTGATGGCCTTTCACTGGGTGTGGTGTGGGTGATGCATTTCAATGTGTGTGTGTGTGTGATGCCTTTCACCTGTGTGTCTGTTTGTGTGTGTGTGTGAGTGTGAGTGTGTGTGTGTGTGTGTGTGGTGTGTGTGTGTGGTGAGTGCCTTTCAACTGCATGTGTGTGTGTGTGGATGCCTTCCTGTGTGTGTTGGGTTGTGATGCCTTCACTGTGGGTGTGTTTGGTGAGCCTTTCAACTGTGTGTGTGTGGTCGCGCGCGGTGGTGATTGACTTGCCGTGTGTGGTGTGTTTTGTGTGTGTGTGTGGGTGATGCCTTCATGTGTGTGTGTGTGTTTGTGTGTGAATGTGTGTGTGTGTGAGAGAGTGTGTGTGTGTGTGTGTGGTGTGTGTGATGCCTTTCACTTTGTATGTGTGTGTGTCGTGTGTGTGTATGACTTTCCTGTGGTGTGTGTGTGTGTGTTCCTTTCACGGTGGTGATGATTCACCTGTGTGTGTGTGTGTGTGGGTGTTGTGAGCTTGCACTGGTGGTGTGTTGAATTGATTCACTGTGTTGTGTGTGTTGTGATGCATTCACCTGTGTGTGTGTGTGTATGCTTTCACCGTGTGTGTGTGTGGGAGCTTCACTGTGTGTGTGTGTTGTGTGGGTGTGATTGCTTTCACCGGTGTGTTGTGTGTGTGTGTGTGTGTGTGTGTGAGCCTTTCAACGTGTTGTGTGTGGTGTGTGTGTGTGATTGCCTTTACATGGTGTGTGTGTGTGATGCTCTTCAACGTGTGTGTGTGGTGTGATGCCTTTCAACCTGGTGTGTGTGTGTGTTGATGCCTTGACACCTGTGTGTGTGTGTGTGTGTGTGTGTGAATGCCTTTCCTGTTGGTGTGTGTGTGTGTGTTAGGGGGTGCCTTTCAACGTGTGTGTGTGTGTGTGTGTGTGTGTGATGCCTTTCACCTGTGTGTGTGTGATGCCTTTTACCTGTGTGTGTGTGTGTGTGTGTGATGCCTTTCACATGTGTGTGTGTGTGTGTGATTGCCGTTCACATGCGTGTGGTTCTTTTGTTCTTGTGTAAGTCATTTGTGTCAGTTTTTGTTGTGTTGTGTGATGCCTTTCAACCCCACATGTGTTGTGTTCTTTCATATCTTCTGGGTGGGGTTTGGGGAATGATTTGATTGTCCCATTTGCGGTTGTTGTGTTGCTTGTGGTATTGTGTGTGTATCTCATGGAAACAAACATTTTTTCCCGATTACACTGTTTTTGCCGCGGCCCTGGTTGATTTGATTCTTATGGGGTAGTGTGGGGCATAGGTTGAAAAATCAACTCAGATCAGCTTTTTTTCGGGGTGTTGTGCTATGTGCATGGCAATATTCTACCCTGATTGATGTGAGTGTGGGGTATTTACCTTCCGAAAGAGGCGGAGGCGAGCGCTGCCCAGGCCCACCCAGCGAAAATATTAATGTGTGTTGACTTTAGCAAAGAAGAGGAGGGACGCTGCGTGCCGGACAATATTTCTATGCTGTGTTGGTTATTCTGGCTCCTGCTGTGTTGTTTGAAAAACAATCCAGCTTATTGACTCTGAACGGGGACGGGGGTCAGAAGTTCTCTGCGGCCAAAGAATGCTTGAGAATGTTTTGCTAACGTTTACGGGTTCGTTATGAAAATTGTGTCTGAAATTGTACAGCCATTTATACATGTTTATTAAACGCTTTTTCTTGGTTTATGTGAGGCCTTAGAGGGGGGGGCAAACATTAAGGGGACGTTAAAACATGTTCATTTTGCTTGTTTTGCAAGATTATGGGGAATTGTTATTTTCTAATTCACTTTCAAAAGTTTTTTGAGGAGAACATTGTTTAAAGAAAGATTCGCACTGTGAACAATATGTTCTAATTAACGTTACTGGAAAAAAAATATTGTTTCAGGAACGTTGCATAAGGAGAAAAAGAGAGAACCTTTGTCTGAACGTTTCCTGAAGCAATTCCCTGTTAGTAGTGCCAGATGATCGCACTAGACGTAGTGTTAGTCACGGCGAGCAAACTAATGAGAGGGAAACACGCTCTCTGATAATGAGGGAATGGAAAAATCACTCTCATGGTGGTTTGTCTTGCACGGTTCGGATGCCTTTTGCGTTTGGTAATGAGGTTTTTTGTTTTTCCGGGCATCCATAATCACGTGTCCAGTCCGGTTTCATGCAGTGTTTCCATCTTCTGTTCTTAAAACAAAAGACAAAGCAGGAACCCAGAGAGTCCAGAACAATGATTCACTCTCCTGTGTGTGTCTGTGTGTGGTGTGTGTGTGTGGGAGGGAGGTGACTCGTGAGTGGAGTGAGGGAGGAGTGAGTTGTTAGTGAGAGAGAGTATGGTGTGCGTGGTGTGTTTTGTGTGGGTTGTGTGATGTTAGTGAGGGGGGGGGAGAGGAGAGGTGTGGTGTGTGTTGTGTGTGTGGTTGTTGAGAGAGAGATGTGTGTATGAGCGTGAGTGTGTGTGTGTTATATATAGATACTATGAGCGCTGAGTGTTGGTGTGTGTGTGTTATGAGCATGAGTGTGTGCGTTGTGTGTGTGTGTTTTTGTGAGTGTGTGTGTGTGTGTATGAGTGTTGAGTGTGTGTGTATATGTGTGTATGAGTATTATGTATGTGTGTGTGTGTGTGTGCACGTGTGTGTGTGCGTGGTGTGTGTGTGGTGTGTCTATGAGCTTGAGCGTGGTTATGTGGGGTAAATGAGCGTGATGTGTGTGTGTGTGTGTGTATATGAGCGTGAGTGTGTGTGTGTGTGTTGTGTGTGTGTGTGTGTTTGTGTGTGTGTCTGTGTGTGTGAGTGTTTGTGTGTGTGTGGGTATGTGTGTGGTGTGTTATGAGCGGGAGCGTTGGTATATGAGCGTGCAGTGTGTGTGTGGTTTGTGCTGTATTGAAAGCCGTGAGTGTCGGCCTTCAATTTCTCTATATTCAGCTCAGAGCTCGATCGTTTAGATATAAGCTCTAGAGATCAATGAACCTCTTAGATGAGTCTAGATATGGAGATTGAGATCTATGCGTTGCATACAGTTTGCATACTATCCATACTAGCACGGGATTCCCAAAACTGGGGTTTGTAGGTGATAAAAAGTAATAGTTAAGTATTCGGAATTATGCAAATATAATATTTTGTCATGCAAATATGATTTATGTGTATTTTATAATGTAATAATTATTGTACTTACTATTAGGTGTAGTAGTAGTATACATATTGTTTTCATTAAAAATGTAAAAAAAACTGGGCACAATAAAAACAAGTTAATGAAAGTGCTAACAAGTAATAATTTAAAAATATTAGACATATCTACTTAATTAAATATTTATTATTTAGAAATAATTAATATTATATAAAATGGGTATTTTCATAAAAATGTCAAATTTGTACAAGTGCTTCAAAGTGATAAGAAAGATAAATATTTAATTGGAATTATGTGGACTTATATTTTAATACATATGTAAATTAAATGTTTTTTTTTTTATTATAATAATAATAATAATAATATGTAATTGTATAATATATATTGTATATGTATAATGTATTATAATATAAAATACTTAATTAAACTAAATAATAATAATTTAAAAATTATTACTTACGATCATAAAAATGCTCTCCATTTACACTAACATTTATTCAACATCACCAAAAAAAATCTAGAACTCAGTTGAATATGAGTGGGCATTGTATTTCTACTGTACAGGACGTGGAAAGATTTGTTTTAGAATTAATAACGGGTGTGGGTTGTGTTTGATGAATCAACACTACGAGTCAATCTTCAAGCTTACTTGAATACAGAACCTCTCGCTCTGTGTCTGGTGTTTTTCTGCGCTCACGGCTCTGTGATGTTTAATGCAGCAGATATTAAAGTTCTTCAGGACGAGGCGAGGTGTTGTGAGGTTTGGATCGGCGCTGTGCTCGGTGATTTCATGTGTTTTAATGCGAGTTATGGCATGAGCGGATGGTTGCTTATGAAATCTGAGCTTGAATGAGTCACGTTTGAAAGCGATATAAAACAGCTGATTTCTGTATTAATGCTGCATTGCATGCTGATGGAGTTGTTGTAATTATGAAATGACAACAGATGTTTCACTTCGTAGACACTCATCATTAAAGCCTAAAACAATCCATGTTGATTTTTTTACTGAGTTATTGCACTGAAAAAATATTGCTGCAGGATTTACTTAGAAATTGAACAAATGATAGCAAAGAAAAGGGCAAGTAGCATGTTGAATCAAACGGGAAATTTTGAAGTTAGTTGAAAGATGAAAATAGTATTTTTGTAAATGTTAGCACAAATAATCTTTATTTACAAAATAGTATTCTTATTATTTTTTTTTTTACCCCCCCCCCCCCAGGTGCATAATTGACTGCAAAATAACGAAAACTAACAAAAAGGCACGGTACAAAAAATATCAACATTTATGCATTTGACAGATGCTTTAATCCAAAGTGAACTGCATTGCATTGAACGGTTTATCAGTTCATGCATTTACTGGGAATCGAACCCATGATCTTTGTGTTGCTAACGCCATGCAACCATGCACTAATGTAGCGATACCTACGTAACCGTCTTGAAGTTGCAACAGTCAGCTTTGCACTTTTATAATTATAATATAGATGTATAAATCTCAATTTCAGGGTCACATATTAGATGTATTAGAAAACATTTTGATTAATCAAAAAAACATTGCTGTCTTTTTATCATGCTATTGGCAATTGCATTAAATGGTAATTCACGGGCGGCTTTATTTCATCACTGGGTCTCTGTGTAAATATCAGGAGGCTGAATGATGTTTGGACTGAGGGTGTTAATGTCTCTCTCTCTCTCTTCGTCTCAGGTTGAAATCACTCTACAGGACGTGAATGATAACCCGCCGGTCTTTCCCACCGACACGCTAGATATCACCATCCAGGAGAACATCAGCGACAGCTTCAGGATCCTGCAGCTCACGGCCACAGACGCAGATGAGGTACAGCTGACAGCTGTCAGTCATGATGATTGACGTGATAATGGCTCTAGCAGACGTGTGGGCGGAGTCTGTGTGGCTCCGCCCCCAAACACACACACAACTAGACGATACGCAACGTTTGCCGCATTTCTGCAGCACTAGATTGATTTTAATCATCAGGAAAGAGGAGACTGATGTTCCGTGACGGTATTCAGACTCTAGAGCTCATTTCCAGTGATTCTCGCCTGGCAAACATACAGATTCGTCTCCAGAGGAGGCGTGTTTCCCTGAGAGAGCGAGCAGTCGAGTTCAGCTCCCAGTCTGAACTACTAAACGCTGCGATATTAAACCCAACGCTGAGAGAAATCTGACGCTCCCCACGAGCTCAAACTCACGTCTACAAATAACTAATAGAGTCCCAGCCCAGACTCTATTGGCTGTTGGTCTCAGGTGGCATTGGGGGGGCAGGGCTTCTCATTAGAGAGCAGATCATTAGCAGGATTGTTGTAGCTAAAACTATAATAAAAAAAAATAACTAAAAGCATAAAAATTGCTTCAAATAAAATAAGTTAACTAAAAAAAAATTATAAAACTGATTTCTGCTAGTTGCTTATCTAAAATCTAAATCTTATATATTTAAGCTAATTGCCAAAAACTTTTCATTTTCATTTAGGTTGTAACTTGATCTACTAAAATAATTAAAAATGTGTAAATAAAATGTAAATGTAAATAAAACTAGTATCGGTATCGGGCCCGATACTGAGCTCCTGTACTCGTTAAAATGCCCCGATACCAAACGCCGATACCACACAGCATGTGATAAGTGCCATATTCAGACAAAGAAACACAGACAACAGAATGGAGTTATTAGAGATTAAAGATGTCTACGAAGTATATGTATGCAATGAATATAAAACATTCAGTATTAATGCCTGTATAGCTGATTTGCGCCAGCTGATAAACAAAGCATGCTGAGTGGATTGAGTTTGTAGTTCGGTCGGCTATGTCAAAAAGAAGTAAGTAAAACAATGCACAAGTTACTTAACGGTGGAGAGAGAGAGAGAGAGATAGAGAGAGGGAGAGAGAGAGAGAGATAAAGAGAGACAGAGAGAGAGAGAGAGAAAAAGAGAAAGAGAGAGAGAGAGAGAGAGATAACTTCTGTTGGTGATCTTGATTGATGTCTCGCTTAACTTTAGACAACGCATCAATTTGGTTAAACTACAGCGTAAAATAAGATTATAGACAGGCATTCACTATAAACGTATTATTTCCACCCTTAAGATACACGCTTTCTGGCGAAAGTTGAAACTCACGCCTGTGTGAAATGCGCTAGGGTGCACTGTACTTGTCCCTCTCATTCTGCGCCAGTACAAATACATGTGCAGGCGTTGCGCGTGTTTTGTTTGCTTCATTGAGGTTTCTGCATATAGTAGTGGCTTTGGAAAATAAATCGCTGCACGTTTCAGATGAAAAAACACGACCTCTATTTCTGAAAATATCACAGTTAGAATATTTATAACGAGTGGTTCCCTGCATTACTACAGCAAAGCGCGTGATTACAGTACTAAGCCGCTGCAATGAAGAAGCTCTAATGCTATTAAATTAAAGATGATGTAGGCTACTATAGAGAGAGAAAAAAATTAACAGTGAATGTAATAAAAATTTGTAAAATACATTTTAATGGGTATAACTAAGTGTGAAAATAACAGAAGGATATACAGTCAAACCAAAAATTATCCAGATATAATTTTTATATTTTTTTACTAGTGGATGAAGGACATTATAGTTAATTTATGTAAAGTGAGGACAGCAAAATAAAGTAAACTATGATAAATTATACCCAAAAATTCTTCACACAGTGGACTACCAGTAAAACTGATAAAAAAATTTGGGACCAAAAATTATCCAGACCGAGTCTGGGAAAAAATTTAAGTTCAGGTTTGCATGAAGCTGGGTGCGACAGCATGCCCAGGAGATTACAGGCTGTCATTAAGGCTAAGGGTTGCATGACTAAGTATTGATAGTTGTGTAAATTATTGATAGCTGTATGAATATTTTTTGGTTTATTGTAATCCATTAAATACCTTTCTATCAAAGTTATCTAACAATATCAAGCTGAATTTGTTCTGACACCATTAAACTCTGAGTTTTTGTCATATTTTATTACAATTTTCTAAACCATAACGAATAAACTGTGATAATGTGATAAATGTTGAAGGTTCTGAATAAATTTTGGTTTGACTGTAAATTTTTAAAATATTAACCAACTAAATTATACATACCCTTTAGTTTTCTGTACCCCATATTGAAACAATTACAAATGCAATGAAAATAGCCGGTATCGGTACTCCTGTATCGGCAAGTTACCAAAAAGTAAAGTATCGGTATCGGGCGCGTACGGAAAAAAGTGGATCGGTACATCCCTAAAATGAATAAGTATATGGTATAAGTATGCAGACATTATGATTTGAAAAAAACAATAATAACAAAAATGACAAAAGCACATAAGAATTACTAAAACTTTAAAATTGAAATTGGAAAATATAAAAATAAAAACTGATCAATAATAATAGTATCAAATAACACTGGTATTTAGAATAATTAATCATGCACATCACCGCAAACAATTACATTAAATAAAACTTTTTGCACTACAAACCGGTGTTTGTGATAATAAATTAAAATATGATAAATACCCGTTTGCAACATCAAACAGCATAACCAAGTGTTTTTATACAGTTAAAATAGTTAAAAATAATGTGGATCAGATAACAAAGAGCCTGAATATAAAATATGAATTATTTTAAATATTAATTGTGATTCATCTAATTATTAAAGTTGTCAGTTTACAATTTACATTAATTATTAAATGTTTTAAGTGCATTAGATATTGTCATATAACTATAGTAACTATTTTTAATCTATTTAAAATCATTATAAACCAGTCCAGGAGAAGCAGTTGTGATCTGATCTGTGATTTTTCTCTTCTGTTGTTCATTTCCAGTGTTTTTTTTAAATGAAAAGCTTGAACTGAATCTCATGTTGGCACGATGGGCAGGAATTATGGGATGTTTGGGCTCCTCTAACAGCATGTGTGACTGGAGTCCAGGGTTATTCCTGTCCCGATCTCAGCCCACATCCGTACAGGACAGCCAGAGCTCAAACTCCACGCCAGCGCATGATAAAGACGCCGCTAGACACTAATCACTAAACACAGCTGAATGCAGCGACTGACATGGAGAATGTGCTCTGTGTGGGGTTTTTTTGCACGTTGCTAGGGTGTTGCTATGCAATTGCTATGCTGTTGCTAAGGTGTTTTAGGCATTGCTATGTAGTTGCCATGTTGTTGCTAAGGTGTTCCGGGTGTTACTATGCTGTTGCTAAAGGCCAAAGTATACTTCGTATAAAAAGTATACAAAGTATACACACAGCTGCGCAACCTGTCCGCGTGCAGGCAATTTTTTGAGACCACGCGGACGGTCCGCGTACAACAGCGCATGCGTGAGGTGAAAATTGAGACAGAGTGCAAGTCAAGTAGGTAATACTGCGCCTGTGTTGAGTTTGTCCGTGTGCGCGAAACGGAATGCGGAAAGTGAAGTATACCCGGGCCTTAAGGTGTTCTAGGTGTTGCTATGCAGTTGCCATGTTGTTGGACGGTGTTGGGTGTGTATGCAGTTTGCCATGTTGTTGCTAAGGGTGTTCTGGGTTGTTGATATGCCGTTGGCCTAGGTTTTCTGGGTGTCGCTATGCAGTTGCTAAGGTGTTGTATGCAGTTGCTTAAGGTGTATGGGTTGTTGCTAGCAGTTGTGCTAAAGGTGTTTGGTGGTGCTATGCTGTTGCTACGGTGTCTGGGTGTTGCAAGGCCGTGTTGCTATGCAGTTGATAGGGTGTTCTGGGTGTTGCTATGCAGTTACTATGCAGTTGCTAAGGTGTTCTGGGTGTTGCGATGCAGTTGCTAAGGTGTTCTGGGTGTTGCCATGCCATTGCTATGCTGTTGCTAAGGTGTTCTGAGTGGTTTCTAGGGAGTTGCTAAGGTGTTCTAGGTGTTGCTATGCTGTTTCTAAGGTGTTCTGGCTGTTGCTATACAGTTGCTATGCTGTTGCTAAGGTGTTGCTATGTGGTTGCTAGGGTCTTCAAATCAACAAATACAAACACACAGAGCAACACACTGATAAACGGTAACTTTACAATAAGTTTCCGTTTGTTAACTATATTTAATGCATTAACAATGGGCAATACATTTGTTACAGTATTTATCAATCTTTGTTAAAGTTGCAGTCCGTGACTTTTTTTGGTTAAAAATGATACAAAATAAATTTTTGATTAAGTACATAACCAACCAGTGTTCAAAACCATTGCTTACTTTAGCCAGAATCACAACGGTCATCTTATAATAATGTTTTCTAATCTGAGTGGCACGGGTAGGTTTTCGTGGGAAATTCGAGCATGCCGCTGCGTCATTACGTCACGTCTGTAAACAAAGAAGTTGTCCCGCTACTAGGCCCTCCATGTGGGATCCTGCAGGTGGTGGCGGATGTTTATAGCCTACCAGGTTCTCACAGCAGCTGGAATAATTAAATGTATCATTTTGATGGCGAATTGTAATCCAGAAAGGATTATGCGTTTATGAAACACATGTGAATGACATTAAATCATATTCCATTTTTAAATGTGCTTTTGATTACAGATAGCCTGGGATTACACAAGATTTGTATTTTAAAGACAACCAGTTCTAGGGAGCATAATTTGCTTTTTGGGTTCAAAGAAATTGAAATCGATCTACTCGCTTATACACACTATATTCACATGGTGACGTAACGCTGATGTTGCTAACATTAACAATTTGAGAACAAAGTATAACAATAATAATAATTTGAATGGTTTGATGTGATATGAGCTAACCGAGCTTTAGATTTAATCACCATTGGTAGCGCGATTTATTGTAATGCTTTTTTCCTCAGTTGGTCAGAACAAAAATGGCAGACATGTTACTTACTTGTTCAGATGACAATATAAGGTGAAAATGCTTATTTGGGTCATACATTCCAAGACGTAGGCTAGAATCTGTGACCTCATGGAAAAAACAAAAAAGTTAAAAACAGTTATCCCACATTCACCTCAAAACATTAGATTCATCCGCGCCGGAGCACAACCCACGCAAGGAAGATAATGCCACAAACAGCTGCAATTGCAGGTTTCAAACAGAGATGGTGACAAAGAGGCAAAGCTTACGAACTGCAGCTTTAACGTTAGTTAATACAAACACAGCGGTTCATTATTAGTTAATGTCAGCTCAGATCCATTCAATAACATTAACAGATGCAACTTTTGATTTTAATTATGTACTGTATTAGTAAATGTTGGAATCATTGTAAAGTGTTAACCATGGTTTCACCTTCATAAATAGATGTTAAAACAGCTAGATACTAATATTATATAATATATATAGATATAGATATAATAGTTTGCCATTTTACAAAATATATTGTGCCAAGATGTCGTTGGGCATTAGCTCCGCCCACTAAGGAAAAACCCTCGCAGTCTTTAAAGCTGAATAATTCTAAATGAACTCGGTTATTTTGACAGGAAAAACAACAAAGAATATCGTTTACATGTAGCGCATCGATTCTGATGTATGTACGGAACTCTCTCTGACTGTGCTAGTGTTCGGAGAGAAGACGGCGAGTCGCGGTGCACATAGAGTTACGTTCGCCAAAACACACAAACACAGGTGCGCTGCGCATCAATTCAGATGAACTGAAAAACATCACAGCTCGCTTGACGGAGAGAGAAACTCTGAAGCGCTCAGTCAGAGTGTTCTGTGTGTGAAATTATATCTTTGCTAATCATATACTCAGCCTCCAACTCACACACTGACGAGTAAAATCTGAGAATTTATTAGCAATTGGCTAATATTAGACATCATTTAGTCGCCCAGAGTGATTTAATATAGATCGCAATACAGAGGGTTGGCCTTACAGGAAAATGTGCTAAAAAAAAAACATCACAATGCAAAAGATCCCCAAAAATATGCTTTACCATATTCATAAACCACAACATTTCCATGCCACTCCACAGTTTGAGTGGTGATAGTGTGGTGTCTCTGTAAGCGGATCCTGATCTTCTGCTCTTTGATGTGCCTTCGTCTCGGTCTGAACTCATATTGTCCTGTGTTCAAACAGAGACGTCCCGATCTGTCGCTGGCGTTATTCTCTGCTCGTCAGGATCAGATGTGCAGCGTCTGAGAGCCGCAGGGATCAGGGGATCCATTAGCTGGATTTATAGAGGAACCGTATATCTGCGCGGTTCAAAGAGACGCCTGCTGTCTCTCTCTCTCACTCTCTCTCTAGCCGTCTTTCTCTCGCTCTCTCTCTCAGTTGTTAGCGGGTGTTGGTGTGTCCTGAAGAGCAGTGTTGTGCGTTGAGTTTGTGTTTCTGCAGATCTGATCTCAGGAAACTCGACACCAGCCTTGAAATGAAATACTTTCACTCTCACTAATTGGTCCTGCTGCAATCTGAAGTTCATGTGTGACGATACACACAGACACCATATGTTTTTATGTTGTATTTTTGGTAAACTATTCTGTTTTTATTAGTATTTTGAATTATCGTTTTATTTTTATATTTTCACTTTTCATTTAAATTTTAGTTACTTTTTTTTATTTTGTTGTGTACCGTTGAAATTTGTAATAGTTTTAGGTTTATCTCAGTTTTTGTTTTAGTTCATTTTTAGTTTCCATTTATTTCCAGTTAGTGATTTTAATGCTTCAGCATTTCTAATTTTCTCACGTTTTTGCCTTCTAATATTCATATTTTATTTTATTTCATAATGTGTGAAAGTTTGACATTAATGCACAACACCTTTATTGTACAGATAGTTATTAGTATTACTTTATTTAATATTAGATTCTACTAATTTTGTGATTATCTTTTTTATATATATTTTCAGTTTTTTCATTTATTTGTATATTTTTTTATGTTGTAGTGTGTTATGTGCTTTTGACACTTTTTTTTAATTACTTTTTAAATTAATATTACTATTTCAATATTACTATTATTTATCTGATTTTTTTAGTTCAGTGTTGGTTTAGTTTGCTTTATTTAGTTCCGTTTACTTCTTAATTTTTGTCATTTTCTTATGTGACATTTGGACATTTTTATTAGTTTTTTTTGAACTAAATATTACCATTTATTTTTATAAATTAATATAATAGTTTGCTTGTTTCGTTTAATTTATTTTCCATTCATTTTAATGCTTCCTGTAGCTTCTTTTAGTAGTCGCCAAAGACACATCTTCCTCATTTTCTTTTAAAATTTTTCATCTAGATTTATTTTTATTTATTTCCGCAATTATTTTCAATTAACCGTGTGCATTTCTCACAACCTTGATTGCTTTTCTCGTATCTGTGTCGTGTTTTTCGTCATAAATATCCAATTATTCGGGTTTTCTAAAAAACGATCAAAAAGTTCTGCTTAAAACAATAACAAATGTATTGCCAAGTGGGCTGCAACAATCTTGTTTTCCTGTTAGTGGTTTGTGCTGGAGTTGCAAAAGAGTTGGGAAATTCCTTTTTTCCGGAAAACGTTCCCAAAAATTGTCCCTGGAAAATTCCCAAAATCCTGGAAGTTTCCAAATTTCTGGAAATTGTCCCACTTTTTGCAACCCTACTTGTACTGAAGCGGCGATATCGTCTGCTCACTTAATCCCTGTATGATGCGGACAGATGATTCACGTGCCGGTGGTTTGTGTGCAGGAGCGACGCTCTGGGGACTTACTACTCCCTCATCAGCGGTGCAGCGACGCTTCCCTCGATCCCGAGTCTGGCGGCTGACGACACCGCTGTCTAGGACCGGAGCGCGATCTGATGTATTCGCTGCTGGGGTGCGAGCTGAGTGCGGGCTGCAGTCCTCCGTGTCGTATCAACATCCCGTCAGCGACGTCAACTCTCACATTCCACCTTTCACGCCGGCTATCCTTCGCATCCCAGAAGACCCCAGCGCAGGAACCAAACCATCAACCATCATCTGATCATCTGCGACAGAATACTGAACCCATCTCTTATCAGCAAACTTGCTCTTATTACCCTCCCTCAGTCAACCTTAAAGGTGGGGTAAGTAATTTCTGGTAGCCAATGTTGATGTTTGAAATCACCAAAACAAACACGCCACTACCCCAAAAGGCTCTCGCCCCTATTTTGATAGCTCTGCCCCACACATACGTGCAACCCAGGCAACGATTAGTTCTGTGAAACAAAGCAAAACCAATGTTTCACCGTGTCTACACCGGACGCTTGGCCGTGCAAATACTCTACCCTCATTAGTATCAATGAATGCTGCTGCACCATAGATATACAGTATAACATACTATGGTAAACCCCTTGGATTGCGTCGCGGCATGACACACATCCCCGCAGAAACTGCTGCTCGCCTTCTTTATGGGCTTGACCAAATTTCAATGGATTTTCACTGTCGCTTTTCCGTGTCTAGACCAGACTTTAGCTGTTGCGGCATACACGTGTGTTACTTCATCTTTCGACAAAGCAACCTCAGCGTCCTATCGCAGGCCTTCCGCTCCTTGAGTTTTCTTTAGCGCTGGAAAGCTGATCCGATATTTTACACGGGTCCTACTTCTTGCCTTACATCCTCTTTTTGTTCCCCAGACATTTTCCCTGTTGTTTTTTTTTTGTTATCCGCTTCTTGCTTGGCGCTACTTTGTCGCTCGGCTCGACTGAACGCTCGGCTCCTCCACATCAGGATAACACGCCCCTTATGCCTGAATTGCTACAAGTTTGTTTGCTCGTCCGGCCCGCATCAGTTTTCTAAGTGTTTTTTGAAAAAATCGCTTAGCCCCACCTTTAAGATCGGTCTAAGCCCACTCACATCCAATATTCCCAACGATCGGTTCTCGGGGTCTTATGCGTTTATAGCGTGTGGTGTGGCTCCTTCTAGTGTTTCATATGAGATGATTTTTAAGAACTTATCTTTATAGTTATCTTTACTATATCGTTCCTTGTGTTACTGAAAGTTGCTTTTAGCTTCTTTATAAAAGTTTCCTTCTCTTAGTAAAGTCCTACTTGTAACTAAGAATTTTTTTACACTTAAGTCAAAGCTTTTCTGAGAAGTGTTATACATGCAGACCGTGAATTGGCACTTATTATAAGCTGAATTTACTGCATTACAATTCAGAGGCTCAATTCTGAATAACATATTAACACACTACTAGAATGTTATTTCATACAGAGTCGCTTCTGGAAGAAAAAACTCCATTCATTTTCTGATATATTTTTAACGTTGATATTTTTTAAGTTAGTTTTTAATTGTGTAGTTTTCGATTATCTTATACATTTTAGTTAAAAGTCAATTATATACTTTAATCATTTTAATTATCTGGTCATTTTTTGTGGTTTCTGACCTTGTTTATATGATTTTTGTTTATTTTATTATTACTATTACTATTAATTGTTACTATTTTAGTTATATTTTTAGTTTTATTTTTCCCGTTAGTATTTAATGTTCAAATTAAAATAATTTTAGTATGTATCCCTTTCTACTTTTCTCAAATTCAGAATATTTATATTTTAAATTTTTATTTAGTTTCTCTTCTAGCGAAGGCGGCTCGGCGGCCCGCTCATTCCCTCTGGATAGTCTTCACTAAACCTGAGGGCCTAGCCCAGGACTTCTGAGGGCCGCCCCCTTCTGGGGAAGAGCGGTGTACACCTCACCACACGGTGCCCGTCTCTCCTCAGTGCACTCAGGATATCGGTCTGCCACCCCTTGGCCCCTACTTGCTTCAGGGCGCACCTGTCCCTCGCAGCGCTCTCTCTCACCGCCCAGAAACGTAGCGGTACTAAGAGGCTCTCTACCTCTTGGGAGGTTTCTAGGGCAGCTAGTTCGGCCGTTCCCTGCCGGTCTGCCGCTTCAGGGCACCGAGCTAGCCGTTCTGATTACACCAGATGTCAGTCTCGAGAGACTGATTCCCTTTAGTATGTTACCTGGTGGTGTGGGAGCCCCTGCCAAGCTTGTCTCATTGGGTCCTGCCATGAGCAGGCTCTGGTTCTATCAGTCTAATCTTCCTAGGAGATGACGCGGGTCTGAGGACCATAGTTTTCAATAGGAGACTTCAGCTTAGAGAGTCCAGATGCCATGCCTATGTGCCTTAGACATGTGGAGTAACCTTGGTTCTTGTCTCAGAGCCCGGTGCTGGGAGCTCCTTGTCGTCGCGTATGCTAGCGACGGATGCATCCCTCACTGGTTGGGGTGCGGTCATGAGTGGCCACCCTGTCCGCGGTCTGTGGAGCGGCTGCCATCTCATGTGGCACTTCAACTGCCTGGAGATGCTGGCTGTATTTCTAGCATTGAAACACTTTCTCCCAGGCCTAAGAGGTCGCCATGTGTTTGTGCACCGATGACACATCGGCAGTTTCTTAAATCAACCACCAGGGAGGTCTGCGTTCGCGCTCCCTTTACAGGCAGGCGCACCAGATACTTGTGTGGTCCCAGGAAAAACTCCTCTCGCTGAGAGCAGTGCACATACCTGGGCATCTCAATGTGGGAGCAGAAATCCTGTCGAGGCAGGGGCCGAGGCCCGGGGAATTGAGGCTTCAACCCGAGGTGGTGAAGCAGATATAGAGAGTTTTTGGCCAGGCTCAGGTGACCTGTTTGCGACTCGAGAGACATCGCACTGTTCCCTCTGGTTCTCTCTGACTCATCCAGCTTCACTGGGGCTGGACGCCATGGTACAGCCGTGGCCGAGGCTTCGTCTGTACGCCTTTTTCCCCAATCGCTCTGCTCCCAGGAGTTCTGGAGAGAGTGTGCCGGGACGGGGTCCGGCACTGTGGTAGATCCATTCTGGCCGCATGGTAGATCCCGTCCAGAGGGATCTCCTCTCCATGCGAGAGGGTACCATCTTCAGCCCCCGCCCAGAACTGTGGAAGTTGGGTGTGGCCCCTGTTCCTGTCTCTCAACCGAGTTGTTGAGACCCTTCCCCATCCAGAGCTCCCCTAACAGGAAGTTGTATGCCCGAAGTGGAGTTTTTTCACTTCTTGGTGCGAGACCACACTCGCCCGTTTACGCCCAGTTGGTACAGTGGGGGGCCGTATTCCTGCAGGCCCTTTCCTCTGCAGGTTGACCACTCCAACCTTGAAAGTCTATGTGTCGGTGGCCAGTCAGTGGGCAGACACCCCCTAGTTACATGTTTCCTCCACTGGAAACTGATTCTGATTCTGATTCTGTGCGCTGAGGCTGAGGCTGAGGCCTCCAGCCAGAGAAGCTTATGCTAAGCGGTGGATCAGGATGCTCCTTCTGAAGTTGGCCTTCGGGACACTGCAGGATGTCCCCGCCTACTTTGTCAGGTGCCTTCCTGCATTCTGCGCCACTCCTGGCTCCTTTCTCTCGCTTTAGCTTTGCTCTTCCACACTAGGCAGGGATTTGAAAGTTTGGCGGTGTGGGCATACTCGTTCCCAAAGCGTTTTCTGACGCAGCTCGAGTTCCTGAAGGGGAACGTCTCCAGGTTATGTATGTAACCATGGTTCCCCGAAGGGAATGAGATGCTGCGTCTCAGTGCCATACTTCCGGCATCCCTGCGAGCGCTTGCTTCACTCCTAGAAGCTGAAACCGGTTTCACCGCACGTGCTTTTATAATTCCTGGTCACTACGTCACCCCGCCCATGACGTCTCGACCCATCTATGGCGATTTCTAGTGATTCCAGAGCATTTCACGCTGGGGTTTCCCAGCATTTTTCCGACAGCAGTGTCCCCCTTCCCCCCCAATCGTTGAACTATGGTTACATTCGTAACCTGGAGACGTTATACACAACCACATATATTTTGCACATCATTTATTTTAGTATTATTTATATACTACTACAGTTTATTGTAATTTGTTTAATTTTGTTGTGCTTTTGCTATTTTTATTAGTTTAAATTAAATATTACTATTTAGTAATAATCATTTATTTTATTTAAGTTTTAGTTATTCATTAAATGTTAGTTATATTACTAATATTCATTTGTATTTTTTTTTTCCAGTTTTAGTTCATTTTTAGTTGTCAAAGAGAAACCTGCGGTGATCGTTAATTGATGGTATTTTCTTTCGTTGAAGCCATCAGTCATCATTATTTGAGCATATTTGTTTGTTGCATATGTTTAACAGCGAAAAACTACATTACCCATGATTCTGCAGAGAACTCTCCACCAAACAGGGAGTCTCAAGAAAATAGTGCAACAGTCAGTTCCAGAAGTAAAAAGCCCATTCATTTTCTCGATCGGGGAATTGATTTTTAGCCTCTTTTTGTTAGCTCTGAGGTCGTTAATCAATGGTAAATGCTTTCGTTAAAGCCGTCAGACCACATTATTTCAACTCGTATTTAAACAGTTTAACAGCTACATTACCCATGATTCTGCAGAGAACTCGCCACTAATCAGAGAAGCAAATTGTGCCAAAACTACAGGTTAATCTTCTCTATGAGGTGCAATGATGAGCAGAGGAAAACACAGAAACATCTCTGGAATGCTTGATTGTGATTGGTCAGTGAATATTGTTGCATAATCACTCATTTTCTGTGGTGGTTTTCCATCGAGGTTCGATTGTGGCGGCGATTCTGGCCAGTGACTCGGACTCGGGATCAAACGGTGAGATCACGTACTCCATCGAGGAGGATGAGGAGGACTCCACCTTCCTCCTGAACCCCGTCACCGGCGTCTTCAGCGTCACCCGTCCGCTGGACTTCGAGTCTCAGCAGCACTTCATCCTGACGGCGCAGGCCCGGGACGGAGGAGGTCTGTCCAGCTCCGTACGAGTCTACTTCAACCTGCTGGATATGAACGATAACCCGCCGCGCTTCAGCAGCTCCGTCTACAGCGGCTCGGTCCTGGAGAGCGTGAGTCCCGGAGCGACAGTCCTGAGCGTGAGCGCCACAGACACCGACGACGGTAAACACCTCTGAGATCTCACTCATGATTCACTGTACGAATGCTGAGATCCGCCTGAGCTGTTCGCATTTCATTTCATCAAAACATATGATATTACACGTGTGTTTATGGTCTGAATAGCACAATACAAGCCTAAAATATTCACTTGAAACTCCCCTGAGATTTTAAGTTACTTTTTCAGTAATCAAGCAACATATTTATAGGTACAAGTGTTTTATTGTTTTTTTTATTTTATTTAATTTTGATTATTTATTTCATTATTGTAACTATTTTGTTGTATTATTTTTTATTTTCTTTTAAAATATTTCTTTTTTATTTTAAACTTATTAGTTTGTTTGTTTTTTTTCACTTCAACCACAGGTTCATTCACGTTTCATTTTATTATTTTTGTTTTTTATTTTTATTAGTAAATATTGGTTGTATTTAGTTTTGAATTAGATTAAATTATTTGAATTTTAATTTAATTTATTACTTTAATTAATTATAGTTTTTTTATCACTCGCAAACCCGCCGTTTGGGAAAACCCTGCGCTAATGCCTAAAATAGCTAATTTTACCTATATTTTTTGTGTAATATGTTTATTAGCTTAAAATCCTTAATACTTTTTGTATTTAAAGAATGTATAAAATAGATACCCATTGTGCTTTTCCTTTTGTACTATTAATTCAATTCAGGTTGATTATTAAGTTATTTTGTCTTAAATACCCAAAAATATATATTGTTTTTGTTGTTTATTTTCTGTTCTAAATCAATGCCTACAATAATTGAATTTATTCCGTCACGTTATCATTTATTTTTTCCAATTGTTTCTCTTAGTTGACCCTTCTTTAATGATTTTAATACATTTACCGCTGTTTTTTTCCTACACAATAAATTACCATTAAAGTTAAAATTGCATTTATGTAAGACTGTTGACATGCTAATATTATACATTAGAACATTTTTGTATTTTAATATATATAGGAATGATTATCCACATATATTAATATTATATATATATATCTATGTTGTGGTGGTGTGTGTGGGTGTAATATATATTAATATATATAGGTTTAGTATTACTGTATATGTAATGTGTAATATACACACCCCATATTATATATATACAACAATGTTTTGCATTAGTAATTTTCTTCTACACTGGCCCGTTTGATGGAATTTAACATATTTTTTGCAAGTTTCCGACACATTAAATGTTTCATTTAATTCATATTTTCAGTGTAGACTAACTTTGTCCATGCTATATTTAATAGCATGAACTGACTTCTCTATTGATGTAATTGGTTTCAAAACTTACCTTGGTTATTTAATTTCACTATGCGTCATACTCCTGCTAGTCGTCTAGTAGAGACTGCGGTTAGTTTAGTGCAGGCAGTGTTTGGGTGAATCTGACTAAATCATGTCTGGGTCATATCAAAATGAATAAAAGGAAGTTTGTTTAATAACCGACTCGCAACACAATGCTCCGATGTTGGGATTCCCAAACTTTTTTTTTTGTCAGCCGAACTTATTTACTTGAATATTTAATATTTGTATTTATATTTATATTAGTTAATGTATCTAACTATACTTGATTTATGTGCCTCCTGTATTTCATTATTTCATAGTTTTGCGTGTTCCAGTCTCCGATTGACGAAAATTAAGGTCACCATTATTTTAGTATTATTTATATGCTATTTCATTTTAACTTACTTTTTGAAATCGGGTTTTTTTCTTGTATATTTTTTTCATATGTGTTTTTAATTATTTTTATGTCGGTATTTTTCTAGCCTTTTTATTTATTTTTTGAATTTATATTTGGTTTAATTCACGTTATTTAGTTTGGTATGTATTTCCATTATCGTTTTTGTGACTCAGTTATGTCGTTTCCTATTTGGCTTAGTTTAAGATTATTATTATTTAAGCAAAACTAAAACGAAAACTAATTAACCTAAAAAAAAGTTATTTAGCTTGTAATAGAACCAGAGCATATTTAACTTTATGTTTAGCTAGTTTATTTTAACTTGCCCATTTTACTTTAGTTTAACTTGATGTGCTAAATACTCAAACTAAAATAAAATTAACAAACTACTAATGACAACAAAAAAAACTAAATAATAAATAAATGAAACCTATAAAAAAAAATCTAATCTGATTCACACTATTAATAAAAGTATTTAGAGATACTAAAATTGTAAAATATTTTTTCTCTATTATTTTTATTTATAATTTCTAAATTTATTTTTTTGACTTCTGAGATGTTTCAGATTACTAGAACATTTGTGTCCCTGCAGCACAAAAGCAGTCATAAGTCGCTGGGGGATATTTGTAGCAATAGCTAAAAATACATTGTATGGGTCAAAATTAGATTTTTCTTTTATGCCAAAAATCATTAAGGATATTAAGTAAAGATCATGTTCCTTAAAATATTTTGTAAATTTCCTACCGAATATCTCAAACTTTGTTGATTTACTATCATTGCTAAGAACTTCATCTGCACTTTAAAGATATTGTGTCTCAGTTTAGATGTTTTGCACCCGTCAGATTCCAATTTTCAATATTGTAATCTCGGCCAAATATTGTTCTATCCTAACAAACCATACATCAATGGAAAGCTATTTATTCATCTTTCAGATGATGCATAAATCTCAATTTTAAAAAAAATTGACCCTTATGACTGGTTTTGAGCTCCAGGGCCACAAATATAATAACATGCGTGTTGTTTTTCAGGGCCGAATGCGGAGCTGCATTACACCATCGCTTCAGGAGACCCGCACTCGCAGTTCACCGTCACAGACGCCGGCGTCTTACAGACCAGGAACGCTCTGGACCGAGAGACGCAGTCGTTTTATAACCTGGTCATCACCGTGAACGACCTGGCCTTGCCTCCCTTGAGCCGCTTCACCAGCACCACACAGGTGTCTATCATCCTCCTGGACGTCAACGACTGCCCGCCTTCATTCACGTCGCAAACGACGGCGTATATTCAAGAGAACACGCCGGTGGATACGCTAGTGTTCAGAGCGCAGGCGAGCGACGCCGACAGCGGCCCCAACAGCTATGTGGAGTATTCCCTCAAAGCGCCGTTTGGGAATAAATTCAGCATCGGGAACATCGACGGCGGCGTGATTCTGGTGGGCGAACTGGACCGCGAGGAGATGGCCAATTACTCTCTGACCATCGTGGCCACGGATAAAGGTGAGCCGCCGCTTTCCTCCAGCATGGAGGTCACTATGATCGTGCTGGACGTGAACGACAACACACCTAGCTTCTCGCAGAACGTCTACGGCATCGAGATCGAGGAGAACACGCTCAGCGGCGCAGATGTCCTGCAGGTGTTCGCCAGCGATGCCGACGAGGGAACCAACGGCCAGATACGCTTCTCCATCGCCGGCGGGAACGCCAACTCGGACTTCCGGATCGACTCGGTGACGGGCGTGATTTCTGTGGCGAAGCTGCTGGACCGTGAGACGCGCTCAGCGTATTCTCTGCTGGTGCAGGCGGCGGATCGCGGCAGCAGCCCTCGAGTGGATCGCGCCATGGTTAACATCGTGCTTTTGGACGTAAACGACTGCGTGCCTGAGTTTGAGCTCTCGCCGTACAGCATCAGCGTACAGGAGAACTTAGCAAACCTGCCCAAGAACATCCTACAGGCAAGTGCTCTGCATTTATGCCATCAAAACCATCATAAATACACCGACAGTCATGCATTCAGCTTATGGTTTTTTCCAATGCGATTTATGAAAGAGGAACCAGTTGGAAATTGACAAACAGCCTCTGAAGTCACATATTTGGGTCCATTTTGGACATCGTAACATTTTTCAAAACAGCTTCTTTGTAATTGTGATGCTTGAGAAATTATTTTTGGCAAAATGCAAGGATTTATGAAACAAAATCTATGAAATGGAAGACAAGAAAAATGTCCAAGAACATCTTACATTCAAGTGCGCAGCGTTTATGCCATCAAAATGATCAAATACATTTAAAATCATGCATTTAGCAGATGCTTTTCCCCCCAAAGTGGCTCGTGAAAGAGGAACTAGTCAGAAATTGGATATAAAAAGCCTCTGAAGTCACATATTTGGGTCATTTTTGGCATTCTGTGCCTTTTGGAAGCAACTTTTTTTGCCTTTTAAAACAACTTCTTTATGATCGTGATTGGGGGAAATGCTTGAGAAATTATTTTTGGAAAAATGTTAGCATTTATGAAACAAAATCTATGAAATAGAAGACAAAAAAAAATGTCCAAGAACATCTTAGATTCAAGTGCGCAGCATTTATGTCATTTGAAATTATCAAATACATTTACAATCATGCATTTAGCAGACGCTTTTCCCCCAAAGTGACTCATGAAAGAGAAACTAGTCAGAAGTCGAGAGTTTTCTAGTCATAAACAGCTTCTGAAGTCACATATTTGGGTGTACTTTGTGTAATCATGATTAGGAGATGTAAAATATATTTTTTAAATGATTCAGGTCGTTATCAGGCCAATAAATTTAAGTATTTATGAAACAAAATCTATGAAATGGAAGGCCAAAAATGTCCACCCTGTTGAGGAAAAATGAACGGGTTTAAAATGAGTTCATGATCTTTACCAGGGACACAGAAGCCACTAAACACCAGGAATAACCCAGAAACCGAGTTTTTGATTCATCGAGACACAAACTTAAGTTTTATTCATTTTTCCCACATTTGCATTGCTTCCTCTTGCTGTTACAGTCATGTATATTTACATAACTCAACCATTTAATGCATAGTGTATGTATTTCACACAGCATTTATTTGTCTAGATTGCGTGGTGAATGTTTATATGGTTGTAAACGAATGTGATGTTACGATTTATTCAAAAGCTGTTGGAGATTATGAATCCAATATCTAAGTATATTGCAATACTTTTTGGCTCCGATGAGATTTAATAGGCAAAAATAAACCCAGTGTCTGATGCGAGCGAGAAAGTCATAATTACGACTTTAGTGGGACATTTCTGATAGCATTAGTTCATCTCGTTAGATTGGGCGGCTTTGGTTCTACATCATTTATAATGTTTGCTTGAAATGCGAGATTTTTTTGAAATGCGAGATCAAATTTCCAGCACAAAGCGCACTCTTGTTTGGAAATGTAACTGGAATGGCTTGCGTGTTTGACGGCGCGGCTGGAATGATAAATGCCGGGCGTGAATTGGGCTCCGGCTTCCCAGCGCAGGGTGACAGAGTGTAAGTGCAGAAAGCAATACGCCACGGCTAAATGACATAATGAGGGTGGTCCGAGTCAAAACAAACCTCACCTGAGCGGTAAATGAGCTGGAGTCATGGCTCCGTCAGGTGCGCCAGTGCCAGAGTCTCTCCGAACGCTCTCACGCAAACCAACACTGAACCCAGCCGAGGCATTTCACAGAGCTAAAACACAGAACGAGAGTCAGCCGGTGTGAAAACGCACAAAGTCCACATCAAATCAGAATCGTTAACTACCAGGCAACATTTTAGGTTATAAAACTGTAGTGGTGGGAACATTGTTTCGGTATGTTTCTTACAACTTTAGTTTCACCCTAAGTATAACATTATTTGAACGTTTATTTTTACGGAGTGTCTATTTACACTAGCTCCTCCCACAAACGTGTGATAAGTATGGTCAACACAATAAAAGATGGCCGACAATGGTCAGTTCCAGTGGTGTAGATGGTAAAGCGCGTAATGTAGATTTTTTGACGCGATCGACCCGGGTTCGAATCCACCTTTTACCAAACTTTTTTTTCTCCCTTTTCAGATCTCCTATCACATTGGAAAGGCATTTATTTACAATAAAAATGAAGGAAATAATGAAAAAGTATCAGGTAGGGTTAGGGAGGGCTTTATTGTCCCAATAAGGTGGTATCCATTTAATACTAATGGAATTAAATCATAAAGTGACACATACGTTATTACTGCATCTGTTTTATAATGTACTATAATACTAATGGCAGATAGTGCCACCATTTGCAATAAGGTAGTTAAATAGCAGCAAAATCCTCATTTTACAGTTACATCGAATCTATCGCTACTCGCAATTTTAGTGTACATTGATATTGTTAAAAATTGCTATTTTCTTGTGTAATGAGCACATCAACTATTTGCTCTTAGTGTAAATAAATCCTCTCACTTAGTGCAATAGCTGTTGCCTTATTTTTTAATATCCGAAAACTTAATGCCACATGTTTTTATAACGTAATGTAAAGGTATACAGACCCGTTTCTCACAACTATTCTCAATTACAAATAACATCGCGTTTCGAGAATATTGATCTCAGAATGTTCTCTCTCAACATTATGAGAATCAAATATTAATAAAGTTATATGAACATTCCATAATCAGTACTTTAAGAGGGTTTTGGTCCTAACAGTATGACTTGCAAAAGTGGAGACGTTCCCTGTTAGTTCGTATCCACGCTGTTTAGTTACAACCTGAGGATCTCCAGGGAGCAAACTTGTCACCTTTTGGTGAATTTTGCCATTTTTGAATCCAATATATTCTCTGACAATTAGGCATCAGTTCATTATCGCAGGCGATTCAATCTGCAATTATGAACGTGATATTGCCTAGCTTGTCAGTGCACTACGGCTCTGTGTAGTAAATGCTGCTCCATCTGAAAGCAGGTGATGGAGATTTACTACTAATCACGGAACCAGCTTTACTGACGAGATTCGCATTACAATCGCATGCGATTAATTGCACAGCCCTATGAGTTCTTCTTGGGGTGCAAAAATTTTTTTAAAGAAAAAACAGGAGTTTGCTCACTTTTTGTATGCAATCCATTTACAATTTGAAGCAAAGTTCAATATCAAATATCAGGGTGTGAAATGGGATATCTCTTTGGTTATATGGTATATCACTTCCTTTCCTTTAAAAGTGTTTGTTTTCCATCATGTGGCAGAAATCATCCGGCTCATTTTCCATGTGATCTCCATGAATAAAAATGAGAAATGTCTTTAATGCAACTCTTACTGCACAACTCTAGAGTTTAAAACAATGTTAAATATTACATCTTTGTCACCCTTTTCACACCTGATGAGTTTGCATCTACGGTAGCATTCTGCTCAAACAAGACTGATTAAACCAGGTGATGTGTTAAGACAATTTAGTTGATCTCCCAGCTGACAATTGTCCTAAACCTCCTCTAAACCATTAAAAGAGACCTGCTTGATCAGTGGAATCCAGATCAGCAAACGACCCTCGGGTGGGTTAATGTTTTAGTTTTTTTTCCAGCAGGGTGATTAGCAGCGTTCATAAATTATGATCGTTTTTACTATGTTACGTTCCCCTAAACTTCCCTCACCTCCCTTGCTGTACAAAAACAGGGGTAAAAAGCAATATTAAAAGAAAAAGGCACTCTCCGCTACAGCATCCCTTGTAACACACAATCTAGTACAGTGTTTCACATTTTGATCAGTAAAAAAAAAAATCCCACGGCTCACCACTAAGTACTGAAATATAGCAAAGTTGCACAAACATGGATTGCTTCAAATGGCATATTAAAACTGGATATTATATTAAAAGTAGTACTCACATTTAAAGGAGACATATTATGCCCCTTTTTACAATATGTAATATAGTCCTGGTGTCCCAGATTTGTCTGTAGTGTCAGCTCAAAATACTCCCAGATACGTTTATAATAATTTTGAAATGCCTGTTTTGAGTGGAAGCAGACGCTGTTTTTCTGGCCTGTCTCTTTAAATGCAAATGAGCTGCTGCTCCCCGCCCCCTTTTCCAGAATAGAGCTGCGCTATTACAGCTCAGACCTGCTAAAAACATCTGTTTTGGTTCTGATCATCATGTTTATCATGCTGAAATCAGCATTTTAAACCAATATGCTTTTAGCCTTCAGATATTGTTTTCTGAGCGCACACGCACAGAACGCGGCTGTCGCAGCATGTGATACTAAACTAGCTCTCATTCACCAAAGCTCGTTAACCCACAGTTCAAACATTGGGTTATGTCTGTGAAGGTAAACAGCTGGGAAATAAATCACATTTTTATTTTAGATCTAAACAGTGTTCTGTGCTCGTCTGTGCAGCCAAACACAGAACAGTTAGGATGCTTCGCTCAAACTTTCTCCATGGCATTAAAGCTAGCACACCGTTGTCACTTGCGAAATCACAATGACGGCGCCGTAGGTGGAAACTTACAGATTAAGGGGCGGTAATAAAATAATTCGTCACCAGGGGAGTGAAATCAGACGCGCTCGTTTTTTCAGACTCTTGCAGAAAAAGGCTTGCCAAAACAAAGTTACAGGGTTAATCTTTTTCACATTTCGTTGGTTGGTAGATGCACCTTGGACCTGATTATAGCACTTAACACCTGGAGAAGTCAGATTTTCGTGATATGTCACCTTTAAAGTGAAACTTGAGCTTAAGTCAGGTATGAACACAAGATCACACAGGTAGCCTTATGTTGTTTGTGATGATAAAACTGTCGGGCGGAAACCTTGTATGTCCAAAACAACTACTTTCAGGACGTATAATATAAATATATTTTTTCATATATCTAGCCTTGATTTAAAATAGTAATAATTAACGAATGTATGGAGATGAAGTTTTGATAATTTTCCACGCACCGGGTTTGGAAACCTGAATTTCTAGTGTTTAGAATCACACTGCCCGAAGAGCACAATACCTTTTGCTCCCCCCCCCCATCTCCACCGGGAACAGTCCCTTAACTTCCTCTAACACCATGCGAACAAGCCTCAAGTTCAGTCTGGCGCAGAGGAGAATGGGTCTCTCCTCGAACCTACCCAATACTCTTCAGACACGCCTCACAAACTCACTGCAGGGCTGCTGATACTCTCCTGAGAGAAGAGAGAGAGAGAACAGAGAGAGGGAGAGAAGAGAGAGGAGACAGAGAGAGAGAGACGAGAGCGAGAGAGATAGTGCGACAAATAGAGAGAGAGAGAGAGAGATACAGAGAGAGAGGAGAGCGACAGAGAGAGAGAGAGAGAGAGAGAGAGAGAGAGGGGAGAGCAGAGGGGGGAGAGCTCGACGAGATAGCGACAGAAGATATCGAGAGAGAGGTTGGGACGAGAAAGATAGAGTGAAACCGAGAGCGGATGGAGAGAACAGATAGAGATAGGAATAGATATAACCATATAGAGAGCGACGGGAGATAGCGAGCGAGACAGAGAGATTAGAGCGAGGAGAAGAGTCGCAGCGAGAGAGAGCAGAAGAGGGTGGGGTGGTTTGTGGGGGTGAGGTTGGTTAGGCGACAGATGCGGAGGCGAGCTAAGCTAGATATGATCGATCTAGAGATCCGATCGCTGACCTCTCATAGCGGATAGAGAGACCAGAAGCGCGATAGAGTAGCTATGAGACAGTAGAGACGACTAATAGCGTATGCTGGGGTGGGAGACCGATGATGAGCAGAGACACACCTAGTATAGCAGAGAAGAAGAATTTGAATTTTACATCCTTATTACAAATATAATTCACCACACAATTAATTACTATTCATTTATAAAAGAAAAAACTCACTCACAAATTTAAAACCAATCGCCTTCAAAACCACGACACAACCCTCATTTGTAACCCCCCAAATTTCTTCTTCAAAAGAAGCAAGATCATCCATATGTTTATAGTATTTAAAATCAATCAGTATTCTTGCTTGCACCATATTTGAAAACAATGTAACCACATTCTGTTCCAAATTTTGTTCCATCTTTTTCCTTCTACTTACATAGATAGCCAGTTTTGCTTGGCCTAAAACAAAATTCAGCAATTGACAAATAAATCTTTTCCTCATTACATATTTGAAACCAAAAATAAATAACACCATAGAAAAAGATTCATTACAATTCTTAAAAATACTACCTACACACAAAAATAAAGGTTCCAGTCTAGCACAATTCGCAAAAGTATGAAAAATGGTTTCTCTCTCAGTGCAAAAAGGACAACCAGCATCAATCTCAGGATTTATGATCGAAGTAAAAGCATTGACAGCTACAGCACCATTAAGGATTCTCCACTGTAAATCACCTGTTTTTTTAGTCAACGGTGGTTTATATAGTGCTCTCCACTCAGGCTTTTTATCCATATTCAACTTAAAAAAAGCACGCCATGGAGTATCAATTTTCTTATTTAACATTTTTTTGTTAAAATTAATCACACAACACTTATACAAAACTTTCCCAGTGCTCGAAAAAAAATCTACACACATGGAATCAACAACTTCAAAAAAGACTCCGGAAACCCCTTCTAGATTCAAAGAAAAAACCAAACAGGGAAAAGAGTCTTTAGGATTTGGGTTGCAGAGGCCATCACCATGCTCAGTCAGCAGAGTCCTTTCTGTTGCATTAAGAGTTGTTGACCATTTCACCAATATCTGTGCAACCAGACGCGTTGATCTAAATCCCAAACTTTGAGCTGTTGCCTCCTCATTCTTAAAATCAGATCCAGCTATTTCCAATAACTGTCCCAAATTGGTGATTTTTCTATTAATGAGTGTCCTGCTAAGTCCTGGGAAAAGTCCACTGGCAGACAAATCCAGACGTGCTCCAAAAATTAAAGGCTCTTCCAGTAGCCAATGAAGAGATGGTGAGCCCTCTACTTTTTTAAAAAAGAAGAGACTCCAAACCTTAAAAATGTTTTTGTAAAACACTGGCAGGCTAGAGGTATTCAGTGTCAATGGGTCCATTAGAAAAAGAGTCTTATCCAGTCCCAAACTCTCAAGGTTGTGTAAAATCACATATGCTACAGCACACCATTTAAAATCAACTGAACCAACTAGTAGTTTCTGTACAAACTGCAACCGAAAGGTTGCTATCCTACTTTGCAGATGTATTAACCCATGTCCACCCTCTTCTTTTGGCAAGAATAACACATTCTGTGGGACCCAATGCAATTTATCCCAAAAGAAATCTACCAAGATAGCCTGGATTTTAGCTAACAGTTGTGAGGGAGGGTCAACACAGGCAAACCTGTGCCACAATGAAGATGCAACCAAATTATTAATAATTAAAATACGACCTCTGTATGACATCTTTGGCACTAAACATTTCCATTTATTTAAACGACCTTTAACTTTTTCAATGACCCCTTCCCAATTTTTCTGTACTGTTGACTCATCACCCAAAAACACTCCCAAGTATTTAAAACCAAATTTTCCCCAACATAAACCCTCGGGAAGTTCTAGCTTCCCATCTGCCCACTCACCTAACAATAAAGTTTCACTTTTACTCCAGTTTACCCTCGCAGAAGATAGACCTTTAAAAGTACTAAGTAATCTTAACAAGACCTGAATATCACTTTGCCTGCTAATCATAACTATTACATCATCGGCATATGCTGACAATATAAGATTATTTTCACAGTTCGGCAAGCGTATACCATGGAGTTTGGCTCTTATTTGCTGTAAAAGTGGTTCTATTGCCAAAGAATAAAGCATACCAGACAACGAACACCCCTGCCTAACACCTCTATGAACACTAAAAGGAGCACATAAACCACCGTTCACCTTAAGAATACTCTCAACGTCACTATAAAGAACTTTAATACAATTTATAAAATTCTGACAAAATCCAAAAGCCTCAAAAACCCTCCACAAATAGCAATGCTCAACACGATCAAAGGCTTTCTCTTGGTCTAATGAGATTAAACCACAATCTAAATTTAACAACTTGGAGACTTCCAAAACATCACAAACCAAAGAAATATTTTCAAATGTTGATCTACATGGAACACAGTAAGGCTGGTCAGGATGGATGACACCATCCATCACCCCTGCTAGCCTGTTAGCCAGGGTTTTAGAGAGCAGCTTATAATCACTACAGAGTAGTGATACGGGCCGCCAACACTTAATCTCTGTAAGGTCGCCCTTCTTGGGCAGGAGGGTTAGCACTGCTCTACGGCAGCTCACAGGCAACTGACCTTCAGCCAGGCTTTCATTCAACACCTCCAGAAGGTCCTCTTTTAGATCTGACCAGAAAGACTTGTAAAAGTCAACTGGCAGACCGTCAATTCCCGGTGCTTTCCCAGACTCCATTCCTTGGAGAGCCTTATACAGCTCCCCCGTGCTCAAAGCACCCGAGATTTCAGCGTTGGCTTCCTCTGATACCTGGGGTAAGTCATCAAAAAACTCACTATCACCCCCGTATCTGGCCCCGAGTTCATTCCTATACAAGTTCTCATAAAAAGTAACTGCTCTCTTGCGAATGTCAGCAGGGTCAGTTAATAAACCTCCAGATTCAGAGCGCAAGGCATGGATGGCCCTGCTCTGACCATTCTTCTTCTCCAAGTTGAAGAAGAACTTGGATGGAGCATCCATCTGGTCCACACTCTGGAACCGAGACCTGACCAGAGCCCCCTGTGTTTTACCACCCAGCAAGTCAGCCAACTGTGTCCTTTTATCTAAAAGAGAATCTAAATAACTTTGGGCACCAGTTGACTCAGCCAATTCTTGAAGTTTTAAAATGTCAGTCTCCAAGGTATTCATATTTAAAGTTATCTCCCTAGTGACGTTTTGAGTGTATTGTAAACAAAATTGTTTTATTTGGGCTTTCCCAAAATCCCACCACTGTCTTAAAGATTTAAAAGATCCCTTTGTGGTTCTGAACTCATCCCAAAACAATTTAAACATGTTCTTAAAATATCTGTCACCTAACAAATTGGTGTTTAGCTGCCAGTATGCACTCCTTGGTTTAATGGAATTTAGAAACTCAGAACACTGCACCATACTGTGATCAGAGAAACTCAGTGGGGTATTTAAACATCTTCTCACAATATTACAATGATGCTTAATAACATAAAATCGATCAAGTCTTGCCAGAGAAATTACACTGTCACGAATATGAGTCCAAGTATATTGTCTTTGTTTCTCATGAAACTGTCTCCAAATATCACATAACTCGTGTGTCTTAACAAGCTGGTTTAGCAAATTACGAGATGGTAAATGGGGTTCAACGTGATTCCTGTCCAAATTTGACACTGTACAATTAAAATCACCACCCAAGAATAAATATTCCTCCCCACAGCATCTTTGCAAAACAGAGCCCAATATATTCAGAAAAATCATTCGTTCTACTGCTGAAGTTGGAATATACACACAAATAAAAACAAAAACAAAATGTTCAAAAGTGGCTCTTACTTTTAAAAGTCTACCATTAACTATTTCCTCAACCTGATGAGAAAGTGGACTGAAAGTTTTAGCAAAAAGAATGGCCACCCCTCCACTAAGTGAGGTACTGTGGCTCAAAACTGAGACCCCCTCCCACTCCGCTGCCCAATCAGCAGCATTCTTTACGTCACTGTGTGTCTCTTGCAACATAACAACATCAATTCTCCTTTGTTTAACTACCTCAAATATTTCTGCTCTTTTTTTCATTTCTCTTGCACCATTTACATTCAATGTTGCAATATTCACTTCACTCATTTTTAGAAAAGAAGAGGAAAACAAGAACCATAGCAGCACTCCACACACACCAACCACATCAATAGCCAAGCTATTAGGCTTTCTCAGACTCTTCATTAGCAATGTCAGAAGTGAATTTTCTCACTATCTTCTTTAATCGATATACCTCTTTGTTGGTAAACAACCCCTCCGACATAAAAGATCTAGTTTTACCAACAAACTGCTTAACATCAGGAAAATACTCCTCAACATGCACCCCTCTCTTATTTTTTGTGGCTCTGAGAAAGAGCTTAATGTCATCCACTTCATAACTTCGGCTAGAAAAGTCACTCTGAGATAAACTGATGCTGGAATCGGAAGACTCACTTCCACTTTCCATTCCGTCCTCACCATAAACATCCTCTACACCTGATTTCTTAGCCTTAACGGCTTGAAAATCGCCAGACTTTTTCCTTTTAGATGGAACTTTAAATTCACTTTGCCCTGTCTCCATTTCAATGCCATCACACAACAAATTGGGCTGCAAAATGTTGACCGCGCTATCGCTTGTTCTTGTCCGTATTAATAGAGACGTAACGAGAGGAACAATTGAAGGTTTCAGAAATAGCCGGTGTATTTACCTCATCCGCATTCTTGGGATCTGTTATCTGAAACGCATTCGCTGCACTCTCACTCTCGGACGAATTCCCGATAGTGCTCTCCTCCACTGCACCTGTCTCTGCCACAGGCGGGGCAGCGTTAGACGGTCCAGCCTCCACAAGCTCGCCAGCATTAACATCATTCGCCGAGCTGTTTTCTTTAGCTTTACCAGGGCAAGCACGAACCAAGTGACCCACCTCCCCGCAATTAAAACACTTCATTTTGTCCGTTGTAGCATAGATAACATAGTCAAAATCATCAACTTTCAGATGCAGTGATAGGTCGAGCTCCTCATCATCTTTTAAAATCATGTAAACGAAACGTCTAAAAGACACCACATGTTTTAAAAGAGGCGAACCACAACCAATTGGTATCATCTTAATAGGCGACACCAATTTGCCATATCGAGACATAATTCTCACTAATGTTTCATCACTTATGAAAGGCGGAATATTGGACAGCAACACTTTTTTTGATGGCATGGAAAGTGGGAGGACTGGAATAAAAAGATTGTCAACAACAATTCCAGTCTCGACTAACTCATTTGCTTTTTCAACAGAGCTAAGAAAAATAACTATGGCACTGTTCATTTTTGAGGCTGACATGATATTCCCATGCCCCACAACTTCTCCTACAGCTAGACAGCAGTCTTCCACGCTCACCGCGGACGCCACTTTAACCCCATGGCGCCGCGTGAGTTTACTCAAAACCTGCGACCGCGGGGCCGTCATGCTAGCCGAGAAAAAGAAGAAACCGGCAGCACGCGGCCCAAACAGAGAAATAAACCACCAAACTTAAGAAACAGTAGCCCAATCAAGAAAGAAAAGAGGAAAAAGAGGATTCGCTCACAGTCTCCAATTCACACTCGCACCACTCTGTCGCCCACGCTCAACAGTCACACCGGAAGGAGAGAGAGAGAGAGAGAGAGAGAGAGAGAGAGTTTGTGTGTGTGAGAGAGAGAGAGAGAGAGAGAGAGAGAGACAGAGAGAGAGAGAGAGAGAGACAGAGAGAGAGAGAGAGAGGAAGGACAAGAAGAGGCGAGGAGAGGAGGGATGGAGAGGACGGGAGCGAGTGAGAGACAGAGAGAGAGACAGAGGGACGAGAGAGAGAGGAGACAGAAGAGAGAGAGGAGGAGAGAGAGACGAGAGTGAGAGAGGACATGCACCCCCCAGAGAGAGAGAGAGGGAAGAGAGAGGGAGACGAGAGAGGGAGGAGATATGCTTTATGTACAATATAGCAACAAATTGCAATTTGACTTTTTGTATTATGAATTTACATTAAGCATATGAGTTTTTGACAACTTCTGACAACATCTTGCAATTCTGACGTTCGGACTCCTTTTTAAATCCAGATGTCATATAGATGAATTAAATTGCCATTGGGCCAGGGAATAGTGAGGGACTGGAGTTGGAAACGGATTATAAAAAAATGTAGGGGGATCTGTATGCGAAATTGACTTTTTTGTTTGGTGGATTGTAAGGAATAGGGGGGCGTTTAAGAACGACAAAGTATGTAATTATGACTTTTGATATCACAATTCGGAATTCTTCTCACGATTGCGGAGTAATCTCCACAGTTCTCTACTCAGGAAGTGAACGTTTGAAGAATACCCTTGCAGGACGATGGCACCCGGCTCCGGCGCTCCGGATCCTCGTTTCCAAGAGCTCTGCCACGGTACAGGGTGAGTAGCTCATGGGCAGCAGCAAGATCCTTCAGCAGCTGCAAACACAAGACGGTCACTGCAGGCATCTCCAAACACAATGCACCACGCACTCGACCACGCTTCACACACGCCACACACTCACGCTCGCACACGCCCGCACACGCTCTCACGCTCCAAACACCACAACTCACGCCTCTCTCCACACAACAGCACACAACACTCTCCCCCACACACCACAAACACCCCCCCGCCTCCCACACACTCACACACACACACACTCCCCACACACACACACACACACAAAAAAAAACACTCACACCAAAACACCACACTCCCACAAACCCACACAACCCACCAACACACAACACTCCACAAACAACACACACACACTCCCCACACTCCCCACACAACAAACAAACACTCCCACAACACACACTCCCCCCTCCACACACACACACACATCCCACACACACACAACACACTCCCACACACACACACAAACACACACCCACCCAAACCCCCACACTCTCCCCCACACACACACACACTCACACACAAAAACACTCTACCAACACCTCCCACACACTCTCCAAACACACTATCCCACACACCACACACACTCTCCCACACACAACACACCACACATCCCCACACACACACACACTATCCACACACACACACACACTCCCCACACCAACAAACACACACTCTCCCACCCAACACACCTCTACCCACACACACACAACTCTCCCACACACACACACCACACTATCCCACACACCATCACCACACATCACGCCTCTGCCAACCACAAACACACCTCACACACGGCTCTCCCCCACACACAACAATCACTCCGCTCTCCCCAGCAAACACTAACACACACGCGCACGCCATTTTCCCCTCCACACCACGCCACACACGTCACCTTCCCACACACTCAACACAAACACACACGCTCACGCTCTCCCACACACACACACACACAACGCTTCCCAAACACCACCACGCTCACGCTCCCCACACACACACACGCTCACTCACTCACTCACACACGCTCACGCTCTCACAAACACACGCTCACGCTCTCACACACACACACACGTCAAGCTCTCCCACACACACACACGCGCTCCCCAAACAAACACCGCGTCCCCCACCACCACACACGATCACGCTCTCCCACACACACACACGCTCACGCTCTCCACACACACACACGCTCACGCTCTGTCCACCACACACAAGCTCACGTCTCACACATCACACAACAAGGGCCCCAAAACACGCTTCCGCTCTCCCACACAACGCTCACGCTCTCTCCCACACAACAAAAACGCTCCGCTCTCCCAACACACAACACACAGCTACGCTTCTACCAAACACACACACTGCGCCCGCTTCCCACACACACACACACACACACCACACACACGCTCCCGCTCTCCCACACCACACCAAACACACACCACACGATAGCTCTCCCACACACAACACACACCCGCTCATACACACACACTCACACACACGCTCACGCTCTCCCACACACACACACACACGCTCACACAAACACACACACACACACAAAAAACACACGCTCTACGCTCTCCCACACACACCACAACACGCTCACGCTATCCCAAACCCACACACACACACGCGCACGCTCTCCCACACACACACCCGCTCACGCTTCTACCCCACACACAAACACACACACGCTCCGCTTCCCACACACACACACACCACACAACACACACACACACGCTCACGCTCTCACACCACACAAAACACACACACACACACCAACACACACACACACAACACACGCTCACGCTCCCGCTCTCACACACCAACACAACCACACCCGCGTCAAGCTCGCCCACACACACACACACACGGCTCACGCTCCACACCACACACACCCACACGCTCACGCCTCCCACACACACACACACAACACACACACACCCACAGGGAACACACACACACACAAACAAACACACACACACACGCTCTCAGTCACACACACACACACACACACACTCACACACACGCTCACGCTCTCCCACACACACACACACACCCACGCTCACCCACACACAACGATCACGCTCTCCCACACACCACACACACACAAGCTCACCCACACACAACACGCTCAGCTTCTCCCACACACCCACAACCACACACACCAACACGCTACGCTCTCCACAAACACACACGCCTCACGCTCTTCCCACACAAAAACCACAGCGCTCACGCTCTCCCCCACACACACACACGCTCACGATCTCACACACACACACAACACACTTCCCACACAACACCCCACACACGCTCACGCTCTCCACACAACACCACACACACCAACACAAGCTCACGCTCGTCCCACCAACACAACACACACACACACACAACACGATCACGCCTCTCCCACACACAACCACACCACACCACACGCTCACGCTCTCCACCACACACCCCACCCACACACAACACGCACGCTCACGACTCTACCGCACAAACACACACACACGGCTCAACCCACACACAACAGTCACGCTCTCAACACAGCCCACACAACACACACGCTCACGCTTCCCACACACACTCACACCCACAAACACAGCACGCTCACGCTCTCCAGCACACCACACACACACACGCTCCCCCCACACACACTGCTACGCTTCTCCCCCCCCCCCCACCCCACCACGCTCCGCTCCCGCTCCCCACCCCCTCACGCCTCTCCCCCCCCCCCCCCCCCTTTCCCCCCCACCACACACACACCACTCCACCCCAACACACACAACACACACACGGCTCACCCACACCCACACACACAAAACGCTCACAACACACACAAAAAACAACACGTTCTCCCACACACACACACCACACACACACAACACACACGCCACGCTCACCCACACACACACCACACCGCTCTCCACACCCACACACAAACACTCTCCCACACCACACACACACACACCAACACTCACCACACACACACACACACCACGCTCACCCACACACACCACACACACACGTCACCCACAACAACAACCCACGCTCTCCCACAACAAACACACAAACACACCACCCACACACGCTACGCTCACGCTCTCCACACAACACACAACCCGCTCAGCTCTCCAACACACACACAAGTCACGCTCTCCCACACACACACACACACACACACACGCTCACAAACACACACACTCACACACACACACACGCTCACGCTCTCCCACACACACACACACACACACGCTCACGCTTACTCACTTACACACACACACACACACAACCCACACAACACACTACGATCACGCCCCCCCACAACACACAACACACGCTCACACTTCTCACACACCCACCCCAACACACCCCCCCACGCACCTCACGCTCTCCCACACACACACACCACACCTCACCCACCCACACACCCACACGTCACGCTCTCACCCCCACCCACACCCACACATCACACACCGGCTCACGCCTCTCCCACACCACAAAACAAGCTAACGCTCTCCCACCCACACAAACACACACACCTCTCCACAGACACACACACACCACACACACACACACTCACACACACAAAAAAACACACACACAAAAACACACAAAAACACACACAAACACACAAACACACACACACACACACACGCTCTCCCACACAACACACACACACACACCCCCACACAAACACACACACACGCTCCGCTCTCCCACACACCACAGACCTCGCTCACGCTCGACACACACACAGACACGCTCTCACACACACACAGACCACGCCACGCTCTCCCACACACACACAACACGATAAGCTCTCCAACCACACACGATCCAAGCTATCCCACACCACACACACGATCACGCTCTCCCACACACACACCCACACGCTACGCTCTACCACACACACACACACAGATCAAGATCTCCCAAAACACACACACGCGCTCAACGCTCTCCAATCACACAACACACAGCGCACGCTCTCCACAAAACCACACAACGCTCACGCTTCCCACACACACAACACGGCTCACAGCTCTACACACACACACCACAAACGCGCAGCACGCGCTACAACAAAAACAAACAAAAACCACACAACGCGCACGCACGCTCCCCACACACCACACCACAACGCATGATACGCTCACACACACACACACCCACACGCGCACGCACACACACACACAAACAAAGCGCAACGCTTCTCCCAAAAACACACCAGCTCACGCTCTCTCCCCCACACCACAACACGCTCACGCTCTCCCAACACACACGCGCACGCTCTTCCCACACACACACACACACACTCACGCTCTTCCCACTACCCACCCACACAACACTCGCCCCACCACACACACACCCTCTCCAACACGCACAATCTACCGCACACCCACCACACACTCTCCGCACACACACACACCACTTCCCGCCCACACAACACACTCCCCGCACCACACACACAATCTCCCGCACACACAACACACACCCTCTCCCACACACCACACACACACAAACACACACTCTCCCACACACACACACTCTCCCCCAACACACACAACACAAACACACACACACACAACAACACACACCCACACTCTCCCCCCCACACACACACACACACACACACTCTCCCCCACACACACACACACACACACGTATGTTCACACACACACACACACACACTTCACACACACACACACACCACTCTCCAAAAACAACACACACAAACACACTCACACACTCTCACAAACACACAACCACTCCCCACACACCACACACACACAACTCTCCACACCACACACTCTCCACAAAATACAAACCTCCAACACAAACACACACACCACACCACTCTCCCACACAAACTTCCCACAACCACTCTACCCCACACACACACACACACACACACACACACACACACTCCCACACACACACACACACACACACACAACACACTCATCTCCCCCACACACACACTCTCCCACACCAAAACACACTAAAGCGCCCAAGTCTCAACACCACTCACGCTCAGCAGAATACTCACCGAGTCTTCGGGACGCAGGCAGCATCCCAGATAGCAGTGTCGGTGTCGATCCGAATCTGGAGGAACACGAGGCGACACAGTGAGCGGCTCAGACTCAGAGCATCATGGGAGTCAGTGAGAGACTGAGGAGGCAGTGTTACCTGAGACTGTCCCCCGCGAGGGTGAGGACACGGGCCGCTGACGGCCGGTTTGGACCAGGACCACTGTTCCAGATCCAGAACCCAGATCTCGTTACTCCTGCGACACAAACACACACAGGATAAACACGCCACTCGATTGCTCGCGGCCGACTCTCTCGCCTCATACGTACATCTGCCGCGCGCCCAGAGAGCCTCCGAACACCACCATAGCGCTGCCCATCACGGAGGACGAGTGTCCCGCCATCGGCGGCGGCCCCTGAGTCGTCACGATGCAGTTCCACCTGCGGGCGAGAGAGGGGCGGAGTTACAGGCTCACACGCCCTGTCTGACACACACAGCTTCCCTTGAGTCACACCACGCAGGAAACACAGACGGAATCACAGAACCCAGCCCAAAAACCAAACGTTTTCATTTGATAAAAACAATCAAACACAAACAAAGTTAAAGCTCAACACAAATGGCAAAATAAAAGTTCAGTTCAAATTATGACTGAAAGATATTGCTGCTGTACAGTAAAATATACTTTTCAAAGCAACAAAAATTATACACTCTCTTAAGTTAAGTCAAGTCAAGTCACTTTTATTTATAAAACAGACTTAGCAGGAGGCTACTTATGTATTTAGTCCTCGTTTTAACCATGACTTGTATTAGTTGTTGTCAAGCCATCGCTGCCTGAAGCAGCAAGCTCCGGCTCTGCTCCATGAACACCAGCAGACTCCAGCCCAGCTGCTTCACGCTCATTGTGTGTCAAAAATGAACTCTTCGGTAAGAAAGCCAATTATTATGAAACCAATGCAACTGCATTTTCAAGCACTTTATACAAAATCCAAGCATTTTTCAAACCTTGAAAACACTACATTAAAATCCAAGCATTTTCAAGGAATTCAAGCACCCGCACGAACCCTGACCCCAACCCAACATTACCCCAAAACAATCTAACGCAAAACAGAATTTCAGGGGAGAAATCTACAGTAATTTAGGGAAAAATAAAACAATTTGGGGAGAAAAAAAAATCAAAGGTAATTTGTAAATAAATGAAGATAAATGTGTCCCTGCAGCACAAAAGCAGTGTTAAGTCGCTGGGGGATATTTGTAGCAATAGCCAACAATACATTGTATGGGTCACAATTATACATTTCTCTTTTATGCCAAAAATCATTAGGATATTAAGTAAAGATCATGTTCCATGAAGATATTTTGTAAATTTCCTACTGTAAATATATCAAAAGTTAATTTTTGATTATTAATATGCATTTCTAAGAACTTCATTTGAACAACTAAAGATTATTTCCTCAATATTTAGATTTTTTTGCACCCTCAGATTCCAGATTTTCAAATAGTTGTATCTCAGACAAATATTGTCCATTTTGTCCAGAAAATTGTCCATTTCACATGTGGTAAAGAGTCTCACCAGTTCTTGGAGGGCGAGTAGGTGTGTATCTCGTCGAAGAAGCGCTCGGGCTGGTGGAGCGGGTACGGACTGGGCCGAGTCCATCCGCCGAACAGCACCAGCAGATCCCTGTACATCACCAGCGTGGCTCCCGCTTTAGGAGACGGATACGAGCCTGAACACAACACAACAGGAGAGGAGAGCTGACTCCACGCCACACACACACACTCACACACACACACTCTCACTCACTCCCACTCACACACACACACACACACACCACACACACTCACACACTCACACAACACACACACACACACAACTCCCTCTCTCACACTCACTTCTGCACTCTCCGCACTCCTCTCCGCACACTCACTCTACTTCTCGCACACTCACTCTCGCACACGCTCACACACACACACACACACTCTCGCACTCTCACACACTCTCACACACTCTCACACACTCTCACACACTCCCAACGAACGCAACCAACGCCCACGACCACACACACACTCTGAACTCCTCTCACCTCTCGCCTCAGTCTCACACACACTCACACACTCACACTCTATCTCACACACACTCACACACACTCACAACTGAGTCTGACCTGACGCCAGCGGCCGGATCCACTCTTTACTGTTGAGATCCAGACGCCACAGATCGTTAAACGCTGCGTTACAGCTGCTCTGAGTGCAGCCGCCGAACACGTACATCGACTGGTTCGAGTCGTAGTAACACGCACCTGCGGCACACACACACACCAAACTCAACCAAATTATGCTGCATACTGTCAACAGTTAGCATTTCATACAACTAAATCATCAACATGTCTTCAGTGAGTGATTGAGATGCTCTGACTCAATGAGCCATTCTTTAGAATGATTCGAACTAATCACTTGTGATTCATTAAAGGGGTCATATGATGCAATTTCAATTTTTCCTTTTTCTTTGGAGTGTTACAATCTCTTGGTTCATAAAGAAGATCTGTAAATTTGCAAAGACAAAGTTTCAAATCCAAAGAGATATTCTTTATAAAAGTTAAGAGTCAGCCACGTCTACCTAAAACGGCTCGTTCTAACACGCCCCCACATGTCTACATCACTATGTGGGAAGATTTGCATAACGCCGCCCAAATGTTCACGCAAAGAAAGAAGGCGTAACTTTTATTCTCGCTGTAGTATTGTCGCCGCCGCTGCCATGTCGTGAAGACGCTGTTTCTTTGTCTAAGCAAAACTACTTTGTTTGGCCTTCCAAATGAGGACGATATCCTCTTCGTCATGCCTGGTGCTGATCCGTGCTGTTCGCTGAGGAAATACATCAACTTATTGCTGTGAATCGCCGCACATTTTATGGAGGAATGTTTCCTGATCCTGGGAAAGTAACGTTAGACTAAAATGCTGGCTGTTCTGACTCACGTAAGTACGTTTCCTTTTATCATTTGCCACTGATGATTCAAACGAGAGTTTTGGGCAGTGTAGAGTAGCTCTTGTTGTTTGTAATTTCTCTGATCAAAAATGCAGACATGGTTTTATTTTACGCAGCGCGATACGCAACACGTAAAAAGACACAGTATAAGTCATTATAATCAGTAATGATATCCCCACCTGATGCAACAAATGCCTCGTTTATAATTGGTTTTAATGGTTTTGGTCTCGTCGCTCGTCTAGCTTCGCCTCTCATCGCAAATGCTCCGGCCGGACACGGCATCACACAGTATGGTGAGGGGCGTAACATTTCTGTCACACGTTTGAGGTATTCGGCCAATCACACGCACTGGATAGCTGGCCAATCACAGCACATCTCGCTTTTTCAGACCGATGAGTTTTTTAAAAATCGACGCGTTTCAGAAAGGCTGGCATAGAGGAGAAACAATAATGTACAGTAATGTGGAAAATAATGTGTTTTTATTTTTTTTTTAACCTTAAACCGCATAAACACATTTCATTACACCAAATACACAAAATAACGTTCTTTATAGCAGCATCATATGACCCCTTTAAAAGAACTGGTTCAAAAGAGTAATTTCAATTCAGTAGATTCACACAGCAACATCAGCAGGGTGTGTGTGAGAGAGGGGGGGGGGGGGGGGGGGGGGGTGTGTGGGTGAGAGAGTTTGTGTGAGTGTGAGTGTGAGGGTGAGGGTGTGTGTGAGGTGTGTGTGTGTGTGTGTGTGTGAGTGTGTGAGAGTGTTGGAGGTGTTGTGAGAGTGTGAGTGTGAGTGTGAAGTGTGTGTGAGAGTGTGTGTGGTGTGTGTGTGTGTGTGTGTGTGTTTTTTTGTGTGTGTGTGTGTGAGTGTGTGTGGAGGGGGATGGGAGTGTGTGTGTGTGTGTGTGTGAGTGTGTGTGTGAGAGTGTGAGGGTGTGTGAGTGTGTGTGTGTGTGTGTTGGTGTGAGTGTGTGAGTGTGAGTGTGTGTGAGAGTGTTGTGTGTGAGAGAGTGTGTGTTGTGTGTGTGAGTGTGATGTGTGAGTGTGATAGTGTGAGTGTGAGAGTGTGAGTGTGAGAGTGTGAGTTTGGAGGGGGAGTGAGAGATTGTGTGTGTGTGTGTGAGAGAGAGGTGTGTGTGTGTGAGAGTGTGAGGTGAGGTGGTGGGGAGAGAGGGTGTGTGGAGTGGGTGGCGAGTGTGAGTGTGTGGATTTGAGGAGTGTGAGATGTGGTGTGGTGTGTGTGTGTGGTGTTTGTGTGTGTGTGTGTGTGTGTAGAGAGTGTGTGATGTGAGTGTGAGTGTGAGTGTGTGTGAATGTGTGTGTGAGTGGGAGTTGTGTGGGTGTGTGTGTGTGTGTGTGGGAGGGTGAGTGTGTGTGTGTGAGAGAGTGTGGTTGAGGTTGCATTGTGAGGTGTGAGTGTGAGAGAGTGGTGAGTTGTGTGTGTGTGTTGTGTTGTGGGTGAGTGTGTGTGTGAGAGAGTGAGTGTGATGTTGAGTGTGTGTGTGTGTGAGTGTGTGAGTGGAGAGAGTGTGAGTGTTGTGTGTTGTGTTGTGTGTGTTTGTGTTGTGTGTGTGAGTGTGTGTTTTTAGCGTGTGAGTGAGTGTGTGTGTGTGAATGGGTGTGAGAGAGTGTGAGTGTGTGTTTGTGTGTGTGTGTGTGGGAGAGTGTGAGTGTGAGTGTGTGTGTGTGTGTGTGTTGGTTGTGTTGTGTGTTTAGAGTGGAGTGTGAGTGTGTGTGGTGTGAGTGTGAGGGTGTGGTGTGAGTGTGTGTGGTGTGAGGGTGAGTGTGTGGTGTGTGTGTGTGTGTGTTTTGGAGTGTGTGAGTGTGTGTTGGAGTGTGTGAGTGTGTGTGTGAAGAGTGTGAGTGTGAGTGTGAGTGTGGGGGTGTGTGTGAGTGAGTGAGAGTGTGAGTGATCTGGTCCTGACTGTGTGTGAGAAGCGTTGTGTTATCGGTGTTCCAGGATATGGATATGTGCGACTCTCCCACTGAATGTTTCCCTCCTGAACAGCCCTCAGGAAACCATGATAACACTGATGCGCCACACCTGAGAGAGAGAGAGAGAGAGAGATAGGAGAGAGAGAGAGAGAAGAGAGAGACAGAGAGAGAGTGAGAGAGAGATAGACAGAGAGAGACAGAGAGAGAGAGAGACAGAGAGGGAGAAAGAGAGAGAGAGAGAGAAAGAGAGAGAGAGAGGAGAGAGAGAGAGAGATGAGAGAGCGGAGAGAGAGATAGAGAGAGAGATAGATAGAGAGAGAGAATAGAGAGACAGTCCCTCACACACACACACACACAGATCACAATCACAGCGCATCAGAAGGACATCAGTACGTGCTACATCACTGCATCACACACTAAACCAAACCCTCAACTCACGAATCATTAACTGTACTATAATAACTGAAACACTAACTATAAACATTACTATAACTATAATGAATGCTAACAATGATAACTTTAACGGTATTATAAAACTGCATCGATAGCACAATACCACAACTAAATAAGTACAATAACTATAATAGTAACTATAATAACAATGACTATAACTATATAACAACAGCAACAATAATGCTACCTATGATATCATAAGATCTGACTAACCAACAAATAATAGATGATGATAATGTCTAGAAGATAACTATATCTATAACAATAGCTTTAGTGGTTATGATGATAACTATAACGGTAATCATAACTAACCAATACCTACTGCGAAACTTTAAATGCAACTATAATAACTGATAACAATAATTTTAATGATAAATGCAACTATAACGGCAACAACAACTATAGCGATAACTATAGTGATAATAATAACTATAACGGTAACAATAACTATAACGATAATGGTAACCACAGTTACAATGATATCAACTGTAACAATAACGTTAGCTATACTGGTAACTTTAACAATAATGATTACTATAATGAAGAGGAACTATAACGATAACTATATTTATGCTGATACGTAGAACTATAACGGTGTGGATAAGAATAAGTAAACTATTTTGACAATGCTAACGTTATCAATAACAGAAATTATCACTATAACAATAATTTTTTTCTGCAGTTTTGTCGCCGCTTTAAAGTCGCTGGATTCTGAGTAGTGCTGTCGAACGATTAATCGCCATTAATCACATCCAAAATAAACGTTTCTGTTTACAGAATATCTGAGTGTGTAGCCCCGTTCACACCGAGCACGATAACTATAAAGATAACGATAAAAATATAAATCGTTCTCAATATTAAAGAATAGCAGAGTCCACACCACAGCTATAACGATAAAGACAAAGAGAAACGATGTCATTGGAATCACTTTCAGAACGATTTTTTCCAGCTGATGAACGATACAAACACTGACAGCCAATCAGAATCCATCCTGCTGTAACGAGCTTGAGAATTTGAAGCGGCAGACGCGCTAGAAGCCTTTAGAGTAACAGACGATGTCGTCCTCTGGTGTGGACGCTAATATTGTTATCTTCATAGTTATCGCTCTTGGTGTGAACTAGGGTTGGGTATTGAATTTGATCAATTCCGATCCTCAGTTTCGATTCCAATGTGATTAAATAATATCATCAAACATTTATCCTGCGTCTCTTTTTTGCAAACCATTTATTGGAGCTGAATACCATGAACAGAAATCAACAGGCGTGTAATTTATGAATGATTCAATGACTCACTCAAGATGTACTTGAATCATTACTGGATGAATCAGCGTTCTTGAACGAATCTCTGAATGATTCAAAGACAAATACATTTACAAGCCCTTTCGTCCACCACTGCTTAACACTGTAATCCATAAATCTTCATTTGAAGCGTCACATTACTTTCAAAAGGTGATTTACTCCATTTTAATCGTGAGTTTATATCTGAACTATAAACTTATCCCAGTTCTCCGTGAACGCAGATTTAAATGTTCAGATCACACTGATGAGATCGTACGCTGCACGGATGAACCACGCGATCACAACATTGATCGCACGCGTCAAAGCTTGAGGAATGAATCAGACGAATCGCTGTAATCTAGGAACAGAATCACGTTGGTGTTTGAATCGTGTTCGCGATCTTTAACAATCTATTAAACTAAAGCTCTCCTGCAGCATGTTTAGCTATCACAGATATTATACTGAGCTTTTTTGGCTTCTGATCGCAAACGTAGCCAAACTTTGGAGAGCGCTTAGATTAGCGAGCAAGGTCCTGGCAGACCGCTAGGTCCGGTCCTCACAGATGAAAAAAAAAGCACATAGGAATCGATAAGCGGAATCGAAATTTTAATTTGACAAGTATCCGATTCTGGAATCTGAATCGATTTTCGATTCCCAACCGTAGTGTGAACGGGGCTTTACAGTTAGCATGATCGTTACAGCGATTATTAGAACCAGCTGACCTTTGATGAGGCGGTACCACTGCTTGCAGACCAGCGCGGCCGTCTTGTGCTCCTGGTAGGGCGACAGGAAGGACAGGATGAACTCCAGCACCTCCTCGGGGAGCTCACCCATGCTGCGCTCGCCCGGCTGCACCTCCTCCGTCTCCATGGCAACCGCACAGCTGTCCTCGCCGTCTGCGCAACCGGACATGACGCCGCCGTCTGCGGATCTGAGAGTGAAGACACGCGACTCCGTGTTCAGATCACATCAGTGTTTTCCCGCAGAATTGGGCTACTTTAACACGCTTTAAAAGTAAGTGCCGTAAACGATTAACCGCGATTAATCGCCTCCAAATAAAAGGTTTTGCTTACATGTGCGTGTACGGTGTAGGGTTGCAAAAAGGAGGAAACGTTCCAGGATTGTTTTGAATGTTCCAGGGATTTTTGGAAAGTTTCCGGAAATTACGCAGATAATTTTTTCCACATCCTTTGCAATCCTAGTACGTCGTGTATTTTATTACTTAATATAATACACACACCTGCATGTATACATTTCAGAAAATGTTTGTTTACATATTAAATTTATTTATTATAAAATTATACTAAGATAATACAGACATTCAAAATATAGACTGTGGTGTGTGTTATTATACCAGCTGTATGGTTACACACATATATTATGCAACAAGAACTTTTATGTTTTGGATTCTATTATCGGTTGACGGCACTCTTAAAAGATAAATTTTCACTTCCAGAATAAACATTTCCTGATCATTTATTCACCCCCATGTCATGCTTCTTTCTTCCACAAGTCAGTCGCAGAGACAAGCACCCGCATCACGGAGAGTCGGCACTAGCATCTTGCGAGACCTATTTGTTAGAGCGTTTGCTCATCTGCAATATATCAGACGTCTATCAGACATGTATCTATCAGACGTCTATCAGACGTGTATCTATCAGAGGTCTGTCAGACGTGTATCTATCAGAGGTCTGTCAGACGTGTATCTATCAGAGGTCTGTCAGACGTGTATCTATCAGAGGTCTGTCAGACGTGTATCTATCAGAGGTCTGTCAGACGTGTATCTATCAGAGGTCTGTCAGACGTGTATCTATCAGACGTCTATCAGACGTCTATCTATCAGACGTCTATCAGACATGTATCTATCAGACGTCTATCAGACGTCTATCTATCAGACGTCTATCAGACATGTATCTATCAGAGGTCTATCAGACGTGTATCTATCAGAGGTCTGTCAGACTGTTATCTTCAAGTCTGTCAGACGTGTATCTATCAGAGGTCTGTCAGACGTGTATCTATCAGACGTGTATCTATCAGACGTCTATCTATCAGACGTCTATCTATCAGACGTCTATCTATCAGACGTCTATCTATCAGACGTCTATCTATCAGAGGTCTGTCAGACGTGTATCTATCAGAGGTCTGTCAGACGTGTATCTATCAGAGGTCTGTCAGACGTGTATCTATCAGAGGTCTGTCAGACGTGTATCTATCAGAGGTCTGTCAGACGTGTATCTATCAGACGTCTATCTATCAGATGTCTATCTATCAGACGTCTGAGACGTCTATCTATCAGACGTCTATCAGACATGTATCTATCAGACGTCTATCAGACGTCTATCTATCAGACGTCTATCTATCAGACGTCTATCTATCAGACGTGTATCTATCAGACGTCTGTCAGAATCAAGGCCCCCCCCTTTTTTTCCCCCCCCCCCCCCCCCCCCTATCAACCTCTATGCTATCAGACGTCTATCTCAGAAACGCTATCTATCAGACGTCTATCAGACGTGTATCTATCAGAGGTCTATCTATCAGACGTCTGAGACGTCTATCTATCAGACGTCTATCAGACATGTATCTATCAGAGGTCTATCAGACGTCTATCTATCAGACGTCTGTCTATCAGACGTCTGTCTATCAGACGTCTGTCTATCTATCAGAGGTCTATCAGACGTGTATCTATCAGACGTCTATCTATCAGATGTCTATCTATCAGACGTCTGAGACGTCTATCTATCAGACGTCTATCAGACATGTATCTATCAGAGGTCTATCAGACGTGTATCTATCAGAGGTCTGTCAGACGTGTATCTATCAGACGTGTATCTATCAGAGGTCTATCAGACGTGTATCTATCAGACGTGTATCTATCAGAGGTCTATCAGACGTGTATCTATCAGACGTCTATCTATCAGAGGTCTATCTATCAGACGTCTGTCTATCAGACGTCTATCTATCAGACGTCTATCTATCAGACGTCTATCTATCAGACGTGTATCTATCAGACGTCTGTCATCAGAGTGTCTGTCTATCATACGTCTATCTATCCAGACGTCCCTATCTATTCAGACTCCTCATCTCTCATACTCTATCTATCAGACGTCTATCAGACGTCTATCTATCAGACGTCTGAGACGTCTATCTATCAGACGTCTATCAGACATGTATCTATCAGACGTCTATCTATCAGACGTCTATCTATCAGACGTCTATCTATCAGACGTGTATCTATCAGACGTCTATCAGACGTCTATCTATCAGACGTCTATCAGACATGTATCTATCAGACGTCTATCAGACGTCTATCTATCAGACGTCTATCAGACATGTATCTATCAGACGTCTATCTATCACTCTGAGACGTCTATCTATCGAGATCTATCATACAGTCATCCGTAGCAGAGGTCTATCGACGTCTAAATCTATCAGACGTCTGTCTATCATACTCTGTCTATCAGAGCTGGCCATCAGAAAGACTCTTTCTATTCAACTCTGTCTGATCTATCCTAGGTCTATCATACGTGTATCTATCAGGCGTCCTATCTATCAGATGTCATCTAATCAGAACGTCTGAGACTTCTATCTATCTACGTCTATCAGACTGTAATCTATCATAGTCCTATCAGGACGTCTATCGATCAGACAGTGCTATCTATCGCCGTCTGTCATCAACGTCTGTTATCCAGACGTCTGTCTATCAGTAGCGTCGTCTATCTATCAGAGGTCTATCAGACGTGTATCTATCAGACGAGTATCTATCAGAGGTCTATCAGACGTCTGTCTATCAGACGTCTGTCTATCAGACGTCTGTCTATCAGACGTCTGTCTATCAGACGTGTATCTATCATAGGTCTATCAGACGTCTGTCTATCAGACGTCTGTCTATCTATCAGAGGTCTATCAGAGGTGTATCTATCAGACGTGTATCTATCAGACGTGTATCTATCAGACGTGTATCTATCAGACGTGTATCTATCAGACGTCTGTCTATCAGAGGTCTATCAGACGTGTATCTATCAGAGGTCTATCAGACGTCTGTCTATCAGAGGTCTATCAGACGTCTGTCTATCAGACGTGTATCTATCAGACGTGTATCTATCAGACGTGTATCTATCAGACGTCTGTCTATCAGAGGTCTATCAGACGTGTATCTATCATAGGTCTATCAGACGTCTGTCTATCAGACGTCTGATAGACAGACGTCTGTCTATCTATCAGAGGTCTATCAGACGTCTATCTATCAGACGTGTATCTATCAGACGTCTGTCTATCAGACGTGTATCTATCAGACGTGTATCTATCAGACGTCTATCTATCAGACGTCTGTCAGACGTGTATCTATCAGAGGTCTGTCAGACGTGTATCTATCAGACGTCTATCTATCAGATGTCTATCTATCAGACGTCTGAGACGTCTATCTATCAGACGTCTATCAGACATGTATCTATCAGAGGTCTATCAGACGTCTATCTATCAGACGTCTATCTATCAGACGTCTGTCTATCAGACGTCTGTCTATCAGACGTCTGTCTATCTATCAGAGGTCTATCAGACGTCTGTCTATCAGACGTGTATCTATCAGACGTCTGTCTATCAGACGTCTATCTATCAGACGTGTATCTATCAGAGGTCTATCAGACGTCTGTCTATCAGACGTTTGTCTATCTATCAGAGGTCTATCAGACGTCTGTCTATCAGACGTCTGTCTATCTATCAGAGGTCTATCAGAGGTGTATCTATCAGACGTCTGTCTATCAGACGTCTGTCTATCAGACGTCTGTCTATCAGACGTCTGTCTATCAGAGGTCTATCAGACGTCTGTCTATCAGACGTCTGATAGACAGACGTCTGTCTATCTATCAGAGGTCTATCAGACGTCTGTCTATCAGACGTGTATCTATCAGACGTCTATCTATCAGACGTGTATCTATCAGACGTCTGTCTATCAGAGGTCTATCAGACGTGTATCTATCATAGGTCTATCAGACGTCTGTCTATCAGCTGTCTATCAGACGTGTATCTATCAGACGTCTGTCTATCAGAGGTCTATCAGACGTGTATCTATCAGACGTGTATCTATCAGACGTCTGTCTATCAGACGTGTATCTATCAGACGTCTATCTATCAGACGTCTGTCTATCAGAGGTCTATCAGACGTGTGTGTGTATCTATCAGACGTGTATCTATCAGACGTCTATCAGACGTCTATCTATCAGACGTCTATCAGACATGTATCTATCAGACGTCTATCAGACGTCTATCTATCAGACGTCTATCAGACATGTATCTATCAGACGTCTATCAGACGTCTATCTATCAGACGTCTATCAGACATGTATCTATCAGACGTCTATCAGACGTCTATCTATCAGACGTCTATCTATCAGAGGTCTGTCAGACGTGTATCTATCAGACGTGTATCTATCAGACGTCTATCAGACGTCTATCTATCAGACGTCTATCTATCAGACGTCTATCAGACATGTATCTATCAGAGGTCTATCAGACGTGTATCTATCAGATTTCCTATCAGACGTGTATCTATCATAGGTCTATCAGACGTCTGTCTATCAGAGGTCTATCAGACGTCTGTCTATCAGAGGTCTATCAGACGTGTATCTATCATAGGTCTATCAGACGTCTGTCTATCAGACGTCTGTCTATCAGACGTCTGTCTATCAGAGGTCTATCAGACGTGTATCTATCAGAGGTCTATCAGACGTCTGTCTATCAGAGGTCTATCAGACGTGTATCTATCAGAGGTCTATCAGACGTCTGTCTATCAGACGTCTGTCTATCAGAGGTCTATCAGACGTGTATCTATCATAGGTCTATCAGACGTCTGTCTATCAGACGTCTGTCTATCAGACGTCTGTCTATCAGACGTCTGTCTATCAGACGTCTGTCTATCAGAGGTCTATCAGACGTCTGTCTATCAGAGGTCTATCAGACGTGTATCTATCAGAGGTCTATCAGACGTGTATCTATCAGAGGTCTATCAGACGTGTATCTATCAGAGGTCTATCAGACGTGTATCTATCAGAGGTCTATCAGACGTGTATCTATCAGAGGTCTATCAGACGTGTATCTATCAGAGGTCTATCAGACGTGTATCTATCAGAGGTCTATCAGACGTGTATCTATCAGAGGTCTATCAGACGTGTATCTATCAGAGGTCTATCAGACGTGTATCTATCAGAGGTCTATCAGACGTGTATCTATCAGAGGTCTATCAGACGTGTATCTATCAGAGGTCTATCAGACGTGTATCTATCAGAGGTCTATCAGACGTGTATCTATCAGAGGTCTATCAGACGTGTATCTATCAGAGGTCTATCAGACGTGTATCTATCAGAGGTCTATCAGACGTGTATCTATCAGAGGTCTATCAGACGTGTATCTATCAGAGGTCTATCAGACGTGTATCTATCAGAGGTCTATCAGACGTGTATCTATCATTTATTCTCTGTATAGTGGACTTCAATGGTGGCCTTGATTTCAATTGTTAAAAAATGCAGCTTGAAAAGAGCTCCATCACGACCCCAGCCGAGGAATAAAGCCCGTATCCCAGCAAAACAACTCGCTTTTGTTTCTGAATCTTTTTTTCTCTTCTTTTATTAACCACAAGCGCTTGGCTATCATTACTCTGGGCGATGCGTGGCTGTACGTTTATTCTGAAAGTGAACTTGGTCCTTTAAACGATCCTTATCCTTGGTGAAGCGACCCTCAATAAAGTGATATTTAGCCCTAGAAGCACAAATTATTCCAGGAAAACCTGTACTTTATCACCTTGGGATCCCCCAAAAAGCAACTGGGCTAGTTTTGAGTAGCGTGTGTGTGGGTTAGCCTGACTCAGATGTTCCTCAGGACCGCTCTCATATCATGACAACATCATTAATAATCAGATAATCAGTGTTTAATACCGGAGATATCTGGACAGAAGGCCTCTGGATCTGGACCTTCTGTGTTCTATTAATCGCGCTCGGCTTTAATTGACCGCTCCGTGTTTAGAGTGTTTAGAGTGTAGTACAGCTGCTGCTGCTGCTTAACTCACCTGTGCTGGTGCTGCTGCTGCTGCTGCTGCTGCTGCTGCTGTGTGTGTGTGTGTGTGTGTTGTGTGATCTTGCTCTTACAGACTGCTCTCTGAACGCCTCTCTCCAACATCCGCCATCTTCCCTCCGCTCGGGAGCGCGCACGCACACACGTCACGCGTCTCGGGGCGCGCACGCTGGCACAAGTAATTATGAATAATATATGTTTGTTTTATTGACGCTGATGCTCGATTTTGTGCGTTTGTCGGTAATCCGGGAGTTGTGTGGGTTATGTTGTGGCGTTCGTCACCAGTGTTGGGGAGTAACTGGTTACATGTAACGGAATTACGTAGTTTAATTACAAAATAACAGTAATTATAATCAGTTACAGTTACTAAGAAAAAATGTGTAATTAAATTACAGTTACTTATGAAAATGATAAGAATTACAAAGGGGGTTACATCTGATTTTCACACACACTGCTGCCCACTACAGACTGACTTATTTTGCAGTGTGACGCTTCTAAATATGAAAAGTTTTAATCAACATGCGGGATTATGCTTTATTTTTTTTTTAATGAACTGTTCTTTTATCTCAGGCATTGTTAGATTCCAGTGTTTCCTGTCATAGCTATGCAAAGATTTGATTTCAAAAAGCTATTCAACTATTCTTGTAATGATTTTAAATCTGTATTTAACCTCGAATGATTTTAAGGGTTAGTTCACCCAAAAATGAAAATTAGCCCATAAATTACTCACCCTCAAGGCATCCTAGGTGTATATGACTTTCTTCTTGCAGACGAATCCAGTCGAAGTTATATTAAATTGTCTTTGATCTTTCAAGCTGTTAATGCCACTCAGCGGGTGTTGCATGCTTCAGTCCAAAAGAAGTTAAATAAAGCGCCCATCCTTTAATAACGTGTCTCACACGGCTCCGGGGGGTGAACAAAGGCCTCCTGTAGCGAATCCATGTGTTTTTGTAAGAAAAATATCCATATTCAGAATGTAATAATCCCTTTAATGTAGCTTGCGCCAGCAGTTGTACACGGAAGCAGCTCCGGCGGATGACGTATGAGGTCAGCGCTGCGCATGCGCTGGAGAGTCTCGTGAACACCAACGTTTGTTAACAGCAGCAAAGGAAGCAAAGGAAAACCAGTCTCCTCTGGACTTATATCCAAATCCTCCGACATTCTTCTTTACAAATCCTCGTTTTTGTACTTCTAATAAGTGACCGTTTTTTTTTTGTTTTGATCTCTCCGCTGCGCTTCCGCTTTCGTCACTTCTGAGCGGCGCATGCGCAACGCTGAACTCATACGTCATCCGCCGGAGCTGCTTCCGTGTAGGACTGTTGGCTACATTAAAGTGATTATTATGTTTAAAATATGGTATTTTTCTTACAAAAACACATGGATTTGCTACAGAAGGCCTTTGTTCACCCCCCGGAGCCGTATGAGACACTTTTTTATGGATGGGCGCTTTTTATTTAACTTCTTTTGGACTGATGCATGCAACACCCGCTGAGTGCCATGAAACAGCTTGAAAGATCAAAGACCATTTTTAAATATAACTCCGACTGGATTCGCCTGAAAGAAGAAAGTCATATACACATAGGATGACTTGAGGGTAAGTAATTTTATGGGCTAATTTTCATTTTTGGGTGAACTAACCCTTTAAGTCGAAAATTCCTATCTGCAGCTGGATCATGAACAATGGGTACTGATACATCATTGAGTTTGAACTTTTTAACAAAACCTGCCTTGAACTGTCCCTCACTCAGAAAGCAGTCTGGAGTAAAAGGATTTGCGCAGCCAGACATAAACAAATTTAGTGAAAGTGAATTGAATTGACGTGGCTAAACATGGTGTCCCATACTCAGAGTTTGTGCGCTGCATTTAACCCATCCACCCATACACACACACACCGTACACACACACACCCTACACACACACACACACCCGTAAACACACAACACCGTAACACAGCACACACACCGTAAACCCACACACCCGTACACCACAACACACCGTAAACACACACCACCGTACAACCACAAAACACCGTACACCAACCCGTTACCCACAGCCGTAACACACACACACCGTACCACACACACCGTACACACACGGCGTACCACACCGTTAAACACACACACACACCGTACACACACCGTACACACACACACACACCGTAAACACACACACACACAGCGCCCCCTGTAACACACCACACCTCACACCCACACACCACGTACACACACACCACACCGTACACACACCAACAACACGTAACACACACACACACCTTACACACACACACACACACCCGATACACACACACACACACACACCACACCACAACACAACACAACACCGTACACACACCACACACCGTAAACACACCACACACCGTACACCACCCACACCGTACACACAGCTAACACCCGTAAACATCACACAACACCGTAACACACACCGTACACACACACACCCCTGTACCACACACACGGACACACAACAACCACAGACACATACACACAGCACACAACCGTGAAACACACACAAACAACCGTACACACACACACACACCTACACACAAACACACACACACACACCACCGTACACACACACATCCTGTAACAGCACACAACCGTACACACCGCAACCGTACACACACACACACACACACACCGTACACACACACACACCGTAAACACACACACCCTTACACACACACACACCACACACACACAACACCGTACACACACACCAGCAAAGCTTGCTCAAGGGTCTCGCTTCAGTCGTGGTATGAAGGTGGAAGAAAGCGCTGGTATTCTCTCCAAAATCAAAATGGCTTGATAATTGAGACTGTTTAGGTTTTTGGGAGATTATTGTAAGGTGGTTGTGTCCACACACTGCTAAGACACATTTATACGCAAATTAAGATATTTTGCATCCAGTTATCAGTGTTGAGCACATACTGTAAGTTTAACCCTGCCTGCTTTACATGTTTGAAAATGATTAACAGTTGAAAAAACAGTAGAAATTTAAACAGGAAAAAAAAAAAAAAAAAAAAAAAAAAAAAAAAAAAAAGAAAAGTCAATCAAGTGTAAATCATTTACATTTTTACTTTAATAAAGTAATTGAAAAGTTACACTACTTGTTACATTTTAAGTAGGGTAACTTGTAACCTGTTACACTTCCAAAGTAACCTTCGCAGCTCTGCTCGTCACGTGTTATTCTGAAGGGTTATGAATCCAATCATCCAGCAGCTGTCAGTAGATCAATAATCACAGCTTGCTGCGAGGAAACACTGAAAAATATCCCCAGTTAGTGTGTTCATTTACTCATAGTTACAACGCAATCATTTTATTTCATGATTTTCTTTCAAAAGATCCGTCTCGGCACTTTTCGAGACGATCGCTGTTTTTATGTAATATTTGTATTACTTTATAGTTTATGCTGTCGAGCGAGCGGCTCTCTCGTTTCTCAGTCCGAATCTTTCTAGAGAGTCGGCTCGCTGTAAATGGCTTCGGACAGTCCGAATCTTTCTAGCGAGTCGGTTCCTTCTAAATGGATCTCGCTCTTATATACAGCTCCGGGAAGTCCGAATCTTTCTCTTTTTTTTTTTTGACTGTTGAAGAGAGAACACCGGAAAATATTACAGAATTAATTCATTACCTTGTCTTTTGTTGTTGTTACCCTGGCAACAATTCTGTGTGTATATTCTTTTGTTTTGTTTTTTATCTTGTCTTTATTTATGATTTTGATTTACTGTAATTGTACTGCTGAATGTTTTAATGTTTGTATTGTTTAATAAAAAAAAAAAAAGAGTAGCTTCGGAAAGTCCAGTTCTTTCTGGCGAGTCGGTTCGTTCTGGATCTCGCTCTGTAACGATGGTAAGTTCGAGTTATTCCAGCGAGTCAGTTCAAGTGAACCGGATCTCGGAGTCATTGTGCTGAATCGCTTTGTTCGGACGGCTTTCCTAAATGAAAAACTGCAGTCATTATGCGGCATTTCATGTCTTTTTGTATCACTATGTTTTTGACTCCGTTTTATTAATTTGTTTCTATTAAATTGATGATAAAATTAATTCATAATTAATTTGGCATACATTTATGCGAAATGATTTGTATTGTGTTGGTGAGTTTTAAGTGATCTAGTTATTTCGTCAGCGAGCAGAAAATCATAACTGGTTCCCGTCTTAAGTTATATCATAACTCAAACACACAGCATAAGAAATGAAAATGGCTTTACTGTCATTTAACAGTTTCCACTGATTTCATGTGGACCGGTTTCCAGTCTCTCAGATGATTAACAATGAATATTAATGTTACGGACTCCTGATCATGTAAACATGGGCACAAACACACACCAGACAGACGAACTGCAGCTTTAATCGTTCCTCTGACACATGAAGAGACTCCACACGAGCGTTAAACCGGAGTCCCGTCGGGTTTGCTCCGGTCTGATGGCACTTCCTGCAGAGGGCGGAGCACTTCCTGTGCTTTGAGCGGCGGCGCGGAGCCTTTGGCGCGAAACGGCCGGCCCTCGTTATCCAGAACCCCTTCTCCATGAAGCCAGTCCATCTTCTGCCGGTGCTGTCTCACGGCGTCATCCACCCGCGCCTCGATCATGGCCTCGGTCAGTACACCATCCTCAGAGGAGTACGCCGCCGCCTGACACACACACACACACGTTACCCATGAGCCTCTGCGGCATCACACGCCTCCATGAGATCAAACATCCAAAGCAGAAGTGCACTTCCAGAATAAACATTTCCTGATAATATACTCAGTCGAGGAATAAGGGTCTTATCTAGAGAAATGTTCGATCATTTTCTGAAAACAATTAACATTTATCCACTTTTTAACCACAAATGCTTGCTAGCATTAGCTCTGCGATGCGCGTCTTTATTAGCGGATGTGTGACGTAGCACCGATCCAGTGTGTACAAGTCAAATGCCCTTTACCAAAAAAATGTAAAAACGATGTGGGATGATTTTAAAGTTGGAGAAAATGAGATGGAGTTCGTAAGCGAAGTACAAATATGAACCTGCCCTTTCCAGCAGGATTACGTGACGAGTGAAGACGCGCATCAGAGCAAGCATTTGTGGTCAAAAAGCGCAAGTTATTCCTCGACTGGGGTCGTGTGGAGCTGCATTTTTAACCTTCAATCCGTTGAGCACCACTGAAGTCCACTATATGGAGAAACACACCGCAAGGTTTTCCTCAAAAACATCATTTCTTTGCGACTGAAGACAGACAGACATGAACATCTTGGTTGGCATGGGGGTGAGGATATGATCAGGAAATGTTTATTCTGGAAGTGCACTTCTCCTTCAAACACTTCAGTGGTAAAGTCAGAGTGTGTTTGTGTGCAGCATACAAGTGGTTAACGGGCGAACGAACCTGCCAGGCGACTGCGAGTTTGGAGATTTCTCGCCCGGACATTCCCTCCACACGCTTCGCGATCTCCGAACACTTCAGCCCGTAACGAACTGAGCCAGCTTCACCTCATGCGCACACACCGTACACACCACAAACACACACACACACCACCCAACGCGCAACACACACGTTCAGTTCAGCGAGTGCCATGCAGCATTTAAAAATGGTCTGAATCAATGTTATTGTAAACTAAAAGCAGTTTTATATGTTTTGTCTACCTAGTTTATTTATTTTCATATTCATTTGGAGACTTTTTTCATATAAAGTTTTGGTCATATGGCCCACTCATAATCGTGTTACAATATTGACCAAAATAATCATTATATATATATATATAACTATATATAGCATTATTTACTGTGAAAAACCTGAACCCAGCTTCACACACTAGTACACTCAAGTGGTGACTTTTACACACAGAGATAGTGTGTTTAAAGCACATTTCAGTTCATATTCATGGTGTCCCAGAATAACATTTTAAGTACATTATGGAAGTGTACTTTTGTTTTTAACCTAGTATGAATTGTGTTGTGTGTGTGTGTGTGGTGGGTGGTGAGAGGTGTGTGGGGTGGAGAGTTGTGCATTTGGGGCTGGTCGACCGTACGGTGTGTGTGTGTGTGTGTGTGTGAGAGTGTGTGGTGTGTGTGAGTGAGTGTGTGCATTTTGGGTGCGGGGGGTGGTCAGACGTAAGGTGTGTGTTGTGTGTGTGCATTTGTGGGATAGCTGCGTGGCAGACGTTTTAAGGTGTGTGTGTGTGTGGTGGGTGTGTGTGTGGGCATGCATTTGGGGGCGGGTCAGACAAAGGTGTGTGTGTGTGTGTGTGTGTGCATTTTGGGGGCGTGTCAGACGTAAGGTGGTGTGTGTGTGATGAGAGTGTGTGGTGTGTGTGTGAGTGTGCATTTTCGGTTTAGGGCGGGTCAGACGTAAGGTGTGTGTGTGTGTGAGAGAGTGTTGTGTGTGTGTGTGTGTGGGTAGTGAGAGAGGTGTGTGTGTGTGTGTTGTGAGAGAGAGCTTGCGGATGAGTGTTGAGAGAGAGTGTATTAGTGTGTGTGTGTGTGTTAGGTTGTGTGTGCTGGCGAGGAGGTGGGTTGGGGTGTATGTGTGTGAGAGAGTGTGTGTGTGTGTGAGTAAGTGAGTGAGTGTGTGTGTGAGAGTGTGTGTGTTTGTTTGTGTGAGGTGCATTTGGGGGCGGGCAGACGTAAGGGGTGGGGTGTTTGTGTGAGTGAGTGAGTGTGTGTGTGTTGTTTGTGTGAGAGAGAGAGAGAGAGATAGTGTGTGTGAGAGAGTGTGTGTGTGTGTTGTGTGTGTGTGCATTTTTGGGGGCGGGGCAGACGCAGGTGTTATAGTTGTGTGCTGTGAGTGTGTGCCTTGTGTGTGTGAAGTGGTGTGGTGTGTGGCATTTTTGGGGGCGGGTCGAGTAAGGTTGTGTGTGTGGAGGAGTGCTTTGTGTGAGATGGGGTCGTAGAGCGAGAGTGGTGTTCACTGGGCTGTGTGTGGTGTGTGGAGAGAGAAGTGTGTGTTGTGTGTGTGCATTTTGGGGGGCGGTGGGCAGGCAAGTGTGTGTGGGTTTGTGTGTGTGGGTGTGAGAGCGGTGTGTGTTTGGGGCGGGATATAGACTAAAGTGTGTGTGTGTGTGTGTGGAGTCTGTTGGTGTTGCTCACGGAGTCCTCCGGTGGCCGGCTCCAGCACGTATCTGTCGAAGTACAGTCGTACGAGTCTCTCTCTCTCCTCGAGTCCCGGCAGCATGAAGTTTACAATCTCGTCGATCCGGTCATTTATGGCCCAATCAAACTGCTCGGGCTGATTACTGGCCAGAACCAGCATGAACCTGAAACACACACACACACACACAAATCACATCTTGTCAGCAGTTTGGTGTGTGTGTGTTGTGAGATGAGGGTTTACTTGTTGCTCTGTTCTACGGGGCGGTAAAGAATGCGTTTCAGAGTTGCGGCAGATCCTCGCTGATCCGCCCTGAAAAAAAACACACAAACACATTGTGTCAATGATCCGCAGCAACACACAAGACACACCACACGGCATGTGAGGGAGTGTTTTTGTTGGGGGGGGAGACTCACGGAGGATCTCTTGCGCAGGAATGCATCGGCTTCATCCACAAACAGCAGCAGCCTGGAGAACAGCAGAACATCACACACACACACCTAAAATCTCTGCATGTAATAACCTAGAACACTGTCCAACACTTGATGGCTGCTCTGTTAATTCCGCATCATCAGTTAGAAACCTACGTGTGCTATTTGATAGCAATCTTTCTTTAGAAAGCCACGTTTCTAGCATTTGTAAAACTGCATTTTTCCATCTCAAAAACATATCTAAATTACGACCTATGCTCTCAATGTCAAATGCAGAAATGTTAATTCATGCGTTCATGACCTCAAGGTTAGATTATTGTAATGCTTTATTGGGTGGTTGTTCTGCACGCTTAATAAACAAACTCCAGCTGGTCTAGAATGCAGCAGCTAGAGTTCTTACTAGAACCAGGAAGTATGACCATATTAGCCCGGTTCTGTCAACACTGCACTGGCTCCCTATTAAACATCCTATAGATTTTAAAATCTTGCTTATTACTTATAAAGCCCTGAATGGTAAGTTTAGCACCTCAGTATTTGAACGAGCTCTTATTGCATTATAGTCCTCCACGTCCGCTGCGTTCTCAAAACTCTGGCCATTTGATAATATATATATATATAACTGAAGGTACTGTAACTGTAGAGGTAATAATGTGGTATATTGTTCTGGTGTGGTGTCTCTGACCCGCGGCCGCTGGTTCCGGCCCAGTCGAACACCTTGTGCATCGCTGTCACTCCGTCTCGGCCCATCGGCGCCACGTCTCCTCCCGTCATGATGGCGTAATCCATCCCAGAATGCATCGCCAGCTTCTGCTCATGACAGACGAGGAGGATATACTTTCACGTAAGTTTAGTTTCTGATCAGATGAGGTGAAGGTGTCACTGTTTAAAGCACACTGTAAACACCTTATACTGCTCATCTGTGGCTCAGCTATACAACATCTAGTGTACAGAAGCTGCAAGTAGCTTATAATCCTCAGTTGTTCAAATCATGGTAATCGAATGCGGTTATAATAACTAAAATATGAAACGGTAAAACTAACCGTGGGGAATTTAATCATGATTTATCGTTAAACCGGTAATCGTTACATCGCTACGATGCGTATGAAGACGAGTGCGCGAGCGTTACCTTAGCGAAGAGCGTCTTCCCCGTCCCCGGCGGCCCGTACATCAGGATGTTCCGGTACAGCCCGCGGTTCTGTCGCGTGTTCCTCGTCGCTATGGCGATGTCGCGCACACGCTCCTCCAGCGTCGGCTGCAGAGAGACAGGAAGTGAGACGCGCACGCTAACAGGAAGTGCGTGTGGTGAAGGATGCGCAAACACTCACGCAGAGCACGACTCCCTCCAGCGCGTCCTGCGGCTTGCTCTTCAAACGCTTCGCCGTCTGAAACGATACATATGTGCATGAATGCCACCGCACTTCCTGTCTGCGCAGGAAGTGATCATCAAACCTTGATCGTCGTACCTTGATGGGGTGTTTGAGGGCTTCCACCACAGTGAATCGTGAGGTTTCTCGCACTAGCGAAGGTTTTCCTAGCCGCGCCTCGATGTATCGTCCGGCCACAGCGGTTGCGTTACGCGCGGAATAAACACCCACCGCCAGCAGAGAGAGTCCCGCCACCTGCAGGACACTCAGAGCATCACACACATAAATACACACGTATTCTATTGCCCTACACCAACCCTACCCCTAAACCTACCCCTCACAGGAGACTTTCTGCATTTTTAGATTTTCAAAAAACTTCATTCTGCATGATTTATAAGCTTTTGTACCCGTGGGGACCACAATTTAGGACCCCACCGTGACACGAGTCCCCATGAGTCTGTGTGTAGTCAGGTGTAAGTCCCCACCAGAATATATAAACCAGTACACACACACACACACACACTCTCCCCGCATGCTAATGCTTACCGTCGCTGTCACTTTATCCCAGTCCGATATAAACGCACGGAAACCTTCACCGAACACGGCGCCCGCCGTCCTGAAACACACAGCGAAACAGTCACATGACCAAACCTGACTATAAGTGCGTTTATGATTCACAAATGTGAACTTTTGATTTTGCGTTGTACTTAATCATAATATATTCATTTATATTATAATAATTTTATTGAAATGCAAGAACAACTGAAAATATATTTTTAATTTATTATATTCTTTCATTTGAATGTTTTAAACACTAAAAGTGTTTTTATGACTCCATACAAAATAAATCAAATAGCATTGTATTTATGTATTTGAAATTATTTAAAAATGCAAACTAAATATTTATAAATATCCCAGAAATAAATATACTGCTCACAAAGTGTTACCATATGCCTTTTGTAAACAATATATTTATTTCTGGGATATTTATAAATATTTAGTTCGCATTTTTACCTAAAAATAAAATATACAAATAAATAAATACAACACTATTTAATTTCTTTTGCATGGATTCATGAAAACATTTTTAATAAAAAGCCAATTATAGATATTTTGTTAGCAATTTTACCTAAAAATAGCTCAATTATAAAAATACATTAAAGAAATATTTAACTATTTCATTTTATTTGAAATAATATGATTGGTATAAATGTATAAAAATAAATATCTATGAAACATCTGAATATTTCTGCTGAAATGAGTGATGTTACCGTATGGACTCGAGGACAGTCTGCCGGTGCTCGGCCGCCTTCAGTCGGATCTGCTCGCGGATGATGTCAGCATTTTCTCTCTCCACGCGTGCGCGAGCTTTAGACTCCGCCTCCACGCGCAGCATCTCGTTCTTGTGCCGCAGCTCCATCTCGTGCTCGACGGTCGCTGTGGAAACACACACGCAATCACGTTCAGATGACGGAGAACACGAGTGTCAGCTCTTCAGAATGACGTCAGTCGGCCTCACCTCTCCTCATGGCTTCCTGCTTCTGCACAGACTCTTCCTGTTTGCGCAGGTTCTCCTCGTTCAACAGTTGCTGTGGAGGAAGGGAGGAGGCGTTAGACAGACGCGAGTCTGGGAGAGACTGAGAGGAGTCTGAAGGGAGTCTGAGAGGAGTTTAAATGTCTGAGAGGAGTCTGAGAATCTAAGAAAGTCTGAGAGGAGTTGGAGAGTCTGGGAATCTAAGAAAGTCTGAGAGGAGTTTGAGAATCTAAGAAAGTCTGAGAGGAGTCTGAGAGGAGTTGGGGAGTCTGAGAGGAGTCTGAGAATCTAAGAAAGTCTGAGAGGATTTTGAGAATCTGGGAATCTAGAAGTTTAGCGAGGAGAGTTTGGAAGTGTAGAGAGGAGTTTGGAAAGTCTGAGAGGAGTTTGGAAAGTCTGAGAGGAGTTTGGAAAAAGTCTGGAGAATGAGTTTGGAAAAGTGTTCTGAGCGGGATTTTTTGAGAATCTAAGGAAAAGGCTGATCGAGAGGATTTTGTGGAGAAGCTAAGAAAGTTGAGAGGAGTCTGAGGAGAGTCAGAGAGGAGTCCGAAACGAGTTTGAAAGTCTGAGAGGAAAGGAGAGTCAGAGAGGAGTCTGAGAGGAGTCGGAGAGTCTGGGAATCTAAGAAAGTCTGAGAGAAGTTTGAAAGTCTGAGAGGGGAGTCTGAGAGGGGAGTTGGAGAGTCTGAGAGGAGCGGGAATCTAAAGGAAAGTCTGAGAGGAGGGGTCTGAGGAGAGTCGAGTCGAGAGGAGTCTGAGAATCTAAGAGAGTATGAGAGGAGTCTGAGGATTCTGAGGGACGTCAGAGTCAGAGAGGAGTTCTGCGAATCTAGAGAAGTCTCTGAGAGGAAGTTTGAAAGTCTGAGAGGAGTTGGGGAGTCTGAGAGGAGTCTGAGAGGAGTTGGAGAGTCTGAGAGGAGTCTGGGAATCTAAGAAAGTCAGAGAGGAGTCTGAGAATCTAAGAGAGTCTGAGGGGAGTCAGAGATGAGTCTGGGAATCTAAGAAAGTCTGAGAGAAGTTTGAAAGTCTGAGAGGAGTCTGAGATGAGTTGGAGAGTCTGAGAGGAGTCTGGGAATCTAAGAAAGTCAGAGAGGAGTCTGAGAATCTAAGAAAGTCTGAGAGGATTTTGAGAATCTAAGAAAGTCTGAGAGGAGTCTGAGAATCTAAGAAAGTCTGAGAGGAGTCTGAGAATCTAAGAAAGTCTGAGAGGAGTCTGAGAGGAATTTGAAAGTCTAAGAGGAGTCTGAGAATCTAAGAAAGTCTGAGAGGAGTCTGAGAGGAGTTTGGAAAGTCAGAGAGGAGTCTGAGAATCTAAGAGAGTCTGAGAGGAGTCTGAGAGGAGTTGGGGAGTCAGAGAGGAGTCTGAGAATCTAAGAGAGTCTGAGAGGAGTCTGAGAGGAGTTGGGGAGTCTGAGAGGAGTCTGGGAATCTAAGAAAGTCTGAGAGGAGTCTGAGATGAGTTGGAGAGTCTGGGAATCTAAGAAAGTCTGAGAGGAGTTTGAGAATCTAAGAAAGTCTGAGGAGTTTGGAAAGTTTGAGAGGATTTTGAGAATCTAAGAAAGTCTGAGAGGAGTTTGGAAAGTTTGAGAGGAGTTTGGAAAGTCTGAGAGGAGTTTGGAAAGTCTGAGAGGATTTTGAGAATCTAAGAAAGTCTGAGAGGATTTTGGAAAGTCTGAGAGGAGTTTGGAAAGTCTGAGAGGAGTTTGGAAAGTCTGAGAGGAGTCTGAGGAGAGTCAGAGAGAAGTCTGAAACGAGTTGGAGAGTCTGGGAGGAGTTTGAGAATCTCAGAAAGTCTGAGAGGAATCTGAGGAGAGTCAGAGAGGAGTCTGAGAGGAATTGGAGAGTCTGAGAATCTAAGAAAGTCTGAGAGGAGTCGGAGAGTCTGGGAATCTAAGAAAGTCTGAGAGAAGTTTGAAAGTCTGAGAGGAGTCTGAGAGGAATTGGAGAGTCTGGGAATCTAAGAAAGTCTGAGAGAAGTTTGAAAGTCTGAGAGGAGTCTGAGAGGAGTTGGAGAGTCTGAGAGGAGTCTGAGAGGAGTTGGGGAGTCTGAGAGGAGTCTGAGAGGAGTTGGGGAGTCTGAGAGGAGTCTGAGAGGAGTTTGGAAAGTCTAAGAGGAGTCTGAGAATCTAAGAAAGTCTGAGAGGAGTCTGAGGAGAGTCAGAGTCAGAGAGGAGTCTGAGAATCTAAGAAAGTCTGAGAGGAGTCTGAGAGGAGTTGGAGAGTCTGAGAGGAGTCTGGGAATCTAAGAAAGTCTGAGAGGAGTTTGGGAGTCTGAGAGGAGTCTGAGAGGAGTCTGAGAGGAGTTGGGGAGTCTGAGAGGAGTCTGAGAATCTAAGAAAGTCTGAGAGGAGTCGGAGGAGAGTCAGAATCAGAGAGGAGTCTGAGAGGAGAATCTGAGAGGAGCTGGAGAGTCTGAGAATCTAAGAGAGTCTGAAGAAACGCACCTGCTGCCGGAGCTGCTCCTCATACCGCTGCCGTGCCAGCTTGTCCTGATACTGCGCCCTCTGCGGATGAAAGAATCACCTTCGTCATCACCATCACCTTCATCATCATGCACTCAGAAGCCCGACTCACCGACTGGTGCTGTTTGGTCTCCTCGTTCAGAGTCTTCCTGCGCTCATCTGCCTGGATGCGGATCTGATCGCCCTTCAGCTGCTCCACCGCTGCCTCGTACTCCTGACACACGCAACACACACGCAACACACACACACACACGCAAAACAGTGTAGAAGCGTAACCTTCTCAGCATAAAATGAAATAAGAGTTTTAATTCTATAGTACAAAATGAAGAATAAATAATGTGCATCTGGTGTGTTTGTGGCTGTTTCTATTCATTTATGAAGGTGCTGTAAATCAAACCATTATATATTCATTATATATAATTCTACAATACTACAATCATATTTTGCAATCAAGTACAACTTTTGCATGACAAGTACTTTTTTTTTTTTTTTGGACATGCAACTTAACCGCATAAAGCCCTTTCCGCCGCAAGATAAAACAATAAAACAGGTAATAACTTTATCTCATAATTCAGACTCTGTGACATAAAAAATTGCAAAAAGTCAAAACAGCGAGATACAAACAATCTGATTTCTGTCTCTCTCACTATTCTGACGATTTTCTCGCAATTAAAAGAAAAAAGTCTGAATTGTGAAATAAAATCACAATTGCCTTTTTATTTTTTATTGTGGCAGAAAAAATGGAAATGCAAGATATAAACTCAAACTGCAAAATAAAACAATCTTTACCTAAACATTAAATATAAACAAATATTAACAATGTTGTTACATATAAACATTAACATATTTTTGTGGTATCACGAAAACACTTTATCAGGGAGATTTATAAATATTCTGTAAGCATTTCTACCTAAAAATAAATAAAATATATCAATAAATATGAAAATATTTGATTCATTCTTATGGAGTCCTGAAAACATTTATTAATATTATTATTGTTATAAATGTTCAAAATAAATATTTAAAAATTTTCAAAATTGAGACAAACTCTAAATTAAAACTACATTTTGTTTATATCTCATTCAAGAGTTTATATCTCACAATTCTGAATTTTTTGAAGTTTATGTCTCATAAATTTGAGGAAAAAGAATTTAATTTCTGAATTGTGAAATAAACAGTCGCAATTCTGTTTTTTATTTGTTTAATTCCGTGCTGGAAATGGGCTTCCCTTGATAGTTTTATTGTAAAAGATTGCATAATTTTGTAATATTTTATTCATTTCTTCAAATTGACACTTTTGTATCTGATGTATTTTCACAAACTCTGGCTTAACGGGACAGTTCACCCAAAATTGAAAATTATGCCTAGATACGTGAACACGCGTACGAGTTAGCGGAAGCTTGAGATCACAGTTTATAAAGTTTCAAATATGTTCATTTTCTTACAAAAACGCAACGATCGTTCGAAGGCCTTATGCCAACCCTCCGGAAAAAACCAGGCGAGGCCACTTTTTATGATGGATGGAGGCACTTTATTGGTCTTCAAAATCTCAACAGCCATTCACTGCCATTATAAAACTTAGAGGAGCCAGGACATATTTTAATATAACTCATTGGATTCGTCTGAAAGAAGAAAGTCATGTACACCTAGGATGGCTTGAGTGTGAGTAAATCATGGGCTAATTTTCATTTTTGGGTGAACTAACCCATTAATAGAAAATCTAGAGTTCCTCTCTCATAATTCTGCCTCTGTGAAGCCATTCATCATCTGCAGCATCGTTTCTCTTTCCGACTGACCGCAGCTGCTCTCAGTGTGGTGATCTGGACTCTGTGTGGTGATCTGGACTCAGTGTGATATTCTGGACATGATCTGGACCTGGACTCGGTGTGGCGATCTGGACGGACTCGGTGTGGCGATCTGGACATGATCTGGACTCGGTGTGGCGATCTGGACATGATCTGGACTCGGTGTGGCGATCTGGACATGATCTGGACTCGGTATGGTGATCTGGACATGATCTGGACTCGGTATGGTGATCTGGACATGATCTGGACTCTGTGTGGTGATCTGGACTCAGTGTGATATTCTGGACATGATCTGGACCTGGACTCGGTGTGGCGATCTGGACGGACTCGGTGTGGCGATCTGGACACGATCTGGACTCAGTGTGGCGATCTGGACACGATCTGGACTCAGTGTGGCGATCTGGACACGATCTGGACTCGGTGTGGCGATCTGGACATGATCTGGACTCGGTATGGTGATCTGGACATGATCTGGACTCGGTGTGGCGATCTGGACATGATCTGGACTCGGTGTGATATTCTGGACATGATCTGGACCTGGACTCGGTGTGGCGATCTGGACGGACTCGGTGTGGCGATCTGGACATGATCTGGACTCGGTGTGGCGATCTGGACATGATCTGGACTCGGTGTGGTGATCTGGACATGATCTGGACTCGGTGTGGTGATCTGGACATGATCTGGACTCGGTGTGGCGATCTGGACATGATCTGGACTCGGTGTGGTGATCTGGACATGATCTGGACTCGGTGTGGCGATCTGGACATGATCTGGACTCGGTGTGGCGATCTGGACATGATCTGGACTCAGTGTGATATTCTGGACATGATCTGGACCTGGACTCGGTGTGGCGATCTGGACGTGATCTGGACTCGGTATGTGATCTGGACATGATATGGACTCGGTGTGGCGATCTGGACCATGATCTGGAACTCGGTGTCTGTGGCGATTGGACCTGATCGGTAGACTCGGTGGCGATCTGGACCTGATCTGGACTCGGTGTTGGGGGGTTTGGCGATTGGACATGATCTGGTCGGTATGGCGATATGGACAGGATCTGGACTCGGTATGGTGATCTGGACATGATCTGGACTCGGTGTGGCGATCTGGACATGATTATGGACTCGGTATGGTATATGGACATGACTGGACTCGCTGTGGCGGGATCTGGGAATGATCTGGACCGAGTGTGGTGATCTGGACGACTCGGGTGGCGATCTGGGGACCGATTTGGACTCTGTTGTGGTGATATGGAATCAGTGTGATATTCGGACTAGGGTGATATGGGACTCAGGTGATATCGGGACTCAGTGTGTCGATATGGACCCGATCTGGACTCAGTGTGATATTCTGGACTCAGTGTGATATTCTGGACTCAGTGTGGCGATCTGGACACGATCTGGACTCTGTGTGGTGATCTGAACTCAGTGTGATATTCTGGACTCAGTGTGGCCGATCTGGACACGATCTGGACTCGGTGTGGCGGCGATCTGGACTCTGTGTGGTGATCTGAACTCAGTGTGATATTCTGGACTCAGTGTGGCCGATCTGGACATGATCTGGACTCTGTGTGGTGATCTGGACTCAGTGTGATATTCTGGACTCAGTGTGGCGATCTGGACATGATCTGGACTCAGTGGTGATCTGAACTCAGTGTGATATTCTGGACTCAGTGTGGCCGATCTGGAAATGATTATCTGTGTGTGTCTGGACTCAGGTGTGCATATTCTGATCATTGGGTGGCGATCTGACACGCTCGGGACTCGGCACCCTGTTTGTGTGGCGGCGATTGGGACTAGGTGTGGTGATAGAACTCAGTGTGATATTCGGGACTCAGGTGGCCGATCTGGAAATGATGGACTCTGGTGGTTGAGCTGGCACTCAGGTGATTAGTTGACTCAGTGTGGCGTCTGGACATGATTGGACTCTCATGGTGACTGACTCAGTGTGATATTCTGATCGTGTGGCCGATCTGGACAGATCGGACTCTGTGTGGTGTCGGATCAGTGTGATATTCTGGAATCAGTGTGGACGCTCAGGGGCCATGATATGGACTCAGTGGCGAGTATGGACTCTGTGGGATATTCTGGATCAGTGTGGCCGGATCTGGAACATTGATATGGACTCGTGGCGATCTGGACTCGGTGTGATCCGGATCTTACCTTTGATTTGGTCGGGTGCTACGATGGAAGGTCTGCTCCTGCATGCGCGCCAGATCCAGCGCATCTTTGGCGTGACCTGCGGCACAGGGTTCATCAATTCATGTTTATTTGTAGAGAGTCTTATATGATACAGATCGTTGCAAAGCAGCTGTACAATAAAAGCTTCTACAATATATTTAGTGGTAGTTTATCAGAGGTGACTCAGTTAATGTACATATGGCAGAAATGTACGGAAACATCAATTAAAGACGTAATCAAACAGACGATGAACACTATTAACAGCAATTATTACATGATGCAATCAAACTTCTAGCAGAATGTGGTAGTTGTGTGTGTTTGTGTGTGGTTTCAGGGTTGGCATCATCTGAGGTCCTCTGAGGGGTCACACATCCCCAGAACTGACCTCTGACCCCGTGCCCTTCACATGATCGCGACATCCGGGCAGTGAATGATACTCACGCGATCGGTCCAGCTCTTTGGCCGCCTGCGCCGCGCGCTCCAGCCCCGTCGGGTCGAAGTTGCTCCATTTGTCCTTGGGTCTGTCGCCCGAACCGGAGCCGGAGCCGCCGCCGGCGGGGGGAGGAGGAGGAGGAGCGGGCGGAACCGGAGCGTCCGGCGGAGCGCCGCTCTGACCTTTATTGAGCCCGAAGAGCCACGACATGACCCGCAGACAGACACGCTCCCTCACACTGACGAACCCGCCGCGATCACCGGCCACACACCGCCGCTCCACGAGTGTCACGCCGCGCTCTGCGCATGCGCACTGCTCCTGACGCGCCGCCGCGCCGCGCTGATTGGCTGACGCGCTCGTCCTTCAGAAGGTCAGGCAGGAGGCCACGCCCCTCGCGGAGTACGGTGGCCCAGAGGCGTCAGCGCGGGTCTTGCGTCACACGCGGCATCTAAATTAAATGATTACTTCTAGCATAAAGTCATATTCACCGCAGTAAACAAAGCTTAAAGCTTTCGTTTTGTGTGATTTATTTATTGTGATATACACATATAAACGCTGCTTTGCGTGTAATGCCACCTCTTTGTACTTCATATTGATATTTGATGGACTTTTATATTCGGAACCTTAATAAACATGTAATCCTTCTTCTTCTTCTTCTTCTTCTTCTTCTTCTTCTCTTTTTCTTCTTGTGTAGCCCTAATGTTAATATGTTAATATGATCCTGTGGATAACAGCTCGTTCTTGTGGCACTGGATTAATAAAACATTACAATATTATTACTGTACACTACAACTAAAACATGTTTGTTACTTGAATAAAATATAACATAAAAACCTGGACTTGTTGCATTTCAAAGCAAACGTTTCTGATTTTGGCGTACTAAACAGAATTAATAAAACTAGAACTGAAATAAAAATTAGACGTGTTTTTTGAAAAAACGAATAAAAATGATTGTATATAATAATTGCTAATGCTAGTAAAATAAAGCAGTATTTTGTTGTAATTTGATCAATCGAGCCTCCAAACATGAAATGATTTGTTAGACCAGTGCTGTGATATATTCACGTAGAGCTGTAGATTAATCACTACATATGCTCAGATCGCAGTTAAAGATAGATTTGCACTCATATGCACACATTTCTCCTGATCAATATGCCATCTTTCAGAACAGAGACACGAGCTTTAGGCTGTCGTTCTAGACCTGACGAGAGCGACAGCATTCACACTGCTCTTCTTCTGTTTATTACCGTGAATCTGCTGCCGAACTATCTGTAATGCATGCAGTGTGACCGAAACAAGACATGGTTATGATTATGAACACAACACAGCAGCATTTGAACAGGAAAATGTTTTATTGATATCCACAGACAACACTTATTTACAGGAAGAGATCCAGACGGGGCCACACGGTCAGCCGTGCTGTGCTGTGATTGGCTGCGTGATGCGTGAGAAGACCCCCGGCGGGTGGCTGCCGTCGCCCAGCGCAGCTCTGAAGCCCTCGGTCCGGCGAGCACAGGCCAGAGCGGCCAGAGCCTTGAACGAGCGCGGCTCCGAGATACACAGATCACACAGAGCCCGTCTGTTCAGCTGCACACTGCACTGAGAGCACAAACACACACGGTCAGTGAACACACACTCTCACACACACTCACTCACACACACACCCAATCATCCACACAACTCTCACTCACGCACCACTACACTCGACACACAACTCACTCACAAAACCACACTCTCACACACTCACTCACACATGCACACTCACTCTCACACTTACACTCAACACGCACACTCAAACTCACGCACACTCAACACACACTCACCACACACACTCACTCTCACACACACTCACACACACACACACACTCTCACACACACTCACTCACTCACACACACTCACTCACACACACTCAGTCACTCACACACACACACTATCACACACACTCACTCACTCACACCCACTCACTCACACACACTCACTCACACACACACACCTCACACACACACAAACACACACACAAAAAACACACACACACACACACACTCACACCACACACACTCACTCACACTCACCACACTCACTCACTCACACCACAATCACTCAATCACACTCACTCACTCACACACACTCCACTCTCACTCACTCACTCCCTCACACACACTCTCACTCACTCACTCACACACTCACTCACTCACACTCACTCACTCACACACCACACACCACTAACACAAGCACTCACTCACTCACGCACTCACTCGCACGCACTCACTCACACACACACACACACTCACCACTCACACACACACACACTCACTCAGATATTTCTCACACACACACACACACACTCCCCTCCCATACTCAACACACACACACACTCACTCACCACACAAACACACACACACACGCTCTCACACACACACACACACACACACACACTCACTCACACTCACACACTCACACTCAATCACACACTCACTCTCATCACTCACCCTCACACCACTCACACACACTCACACTTCACTCACAATCACACACACTCCCTCACTCACACACACTCACTCACACTCACACACACACGCACACACAAACACACACACACACAAACACACACACACACCACACACACACACCACACTTGCACTCACTCACACGCCACACCACTCATCACCACACACACTCTCACTCCACTCACCCACACTCACTCACTCCACTCACTCACGCACACAACACACACACTAACTCACTCCACTCACAACACACTCCCACACCACACTCACTCACACTCTCACTCACTCACAAGCACACACTCACTCACTCACTCTCACAAACACACACACACACAAACACTCACACACACACTCACTCACACACACTCAAACACACTCTCACTCACTCACACCTCACTCACTCTCACAACACACCACACCACACAAACAATACACACACAGACACACACACACAAACTCACCTCCCACTCACACACAATCACACACACTTCACTCACTCACACTCCACACACTCTCACTCACACACACACGCACACACACCACACCACACACACACACTCACACACTCACAAACACACAAACACACACACACACACACACACCTCACTCACTCACACACACACACACACACACCTCCACACACACTCACACTCACACACACCACACACACCCACACTCACTCACACACACTCTCACTCACTCACACAAACACACACAAACACACACAAACACACACTCACACTCTCACTCACTCACACTCACACACACACACTTCACTCTCTCTCTCTCACACTCTCACAAACTCGCTCACACACTCACTCTCACACACACAAACCAACACCACACTATAACGCACTTTCACACTCACACACACACACTCACTCACTCACTCACCACACACACACACACACACCACACTCACACTCACACTCACTCACACACACACGCTCAAACACACACAATCACTCACACACTCACACACACACACACACTACAACACTCAAACCCACACACACACACTCACACACACCACACACACACACCCCACAAACACACATCACACACACAACACATCACACACACACACACACACTCACATCACTCACACACACACACACACAACTCCACCCCCCCACTCACACACACACACACACTCACTCACACACAACACACTCACACAATCACCCACACACACACACACACACACACCAATAACACACTCAAACACACTCTCACTCACTCACTCACACACACCCACTCCCACACACACACACTCAACACCACACACACTCACACCCACTCACACTACCACACACACACCACACACTCACCACACACCACTCTCACTCAATCACACTCACACTCCACTCATCACACACACACATCACACTATCACTCAACTCCCCTCCACACACACACACACACACATAATCACACACACACCTACTCACTCACACACACACACACACACACACACACTCACTCACCACACACTTCTCACTCACTCCATCACACACACACCAATCACTAAATCACCTCACACACACACACCACACTCACACACACTCACACGCACACTCAAGCACACACACACACGCACACACACTCACCACACACACAAACACACAAACACTCACACAAACACACAAACACACACACAAAAAAAAAAAAACACACACACACACACACAACACAACACACACACACACACAACACAAACACACACAAACACACACACACTCACACACACACTCACACACTCACACACACCCACACACTCACACTCACACACTCACACACACCACACACACTCAATCCACTCACACACACACACACACACTCAATCACTAACTCACACACACACACACACTCACCCACACTCACACTCACACGCCCTCACACACACACACTCACACACCACTCACACACCACAAACTAACAAACCACACACACACACACACACACACTCACACACTCACACACACACACACACACACACACACACACCACACTCCCACACTCACACACACTCTCACTCACCACACCACACAAACAACACTCACTCACTCACTCACACCACCACACACACTCACACCACTCACCACTCACCACCTCACCACACACACACACACACTCACTCACACACAATCACACTCAATAACACTCACACTTCCAATTCAATCAATCCTCATCACTCCCCACTACCAAACTTCCAAAAACCCCACACAACACACACACACACTCGTGAGAGCTAGCTGTGAGGTCCCTCACCTTCAGCAGGTTGTGTATGAGTGCGGGGTACTTCATGTGCTGCTCTCTGCTGGCGGCTGCGATGCGCTGGATCCACAGCTGTGACACAGATGTGTGTTAGAGCTCAGAGCCCGTGACTGACAGGTGTGAGGTCACATGACCCGTGTCGTACCTGTCTCATGCTGTGTCGCTTGACTTTCCGAGCTTTGCTGGCGTAGACGAACGCCCTGCGCACGGCGCGCACCGCCAGACTGTAGCAGCGGTTCTTCCTGCCGCGGAAATGCTGCCAAAAACACACACCATAACCAGCAGTGACGAGGAAAGCTACTTCAAACTAATGCGTTACAATGTTGCGTTACTCCCTAAAAAAGTAACTAATTACGTAATTTAGTTACTTTTTATGGAAAGTAATGCGTTACGTTACTCTTTAAATCTGGGCAGGGCTTGCTTGTTTGTTTTTAATATAAAAAGTTATTTCCGAAATAAAGCCCTCTCGCAGCAGAAGTGAAGTGAATACGCCTCAGGCTGAAGGAAATATAAATTCACATCTGTACAGTAGAGGGCGCCGCTCAAACTAACTACATGAAGAATATGAGCAGCAGAAGAACGTTCAGCACTATTCAGCAATAACTAAAATGTGTTATTTCTGCTTATTACGGCTGAAGTGGATCATCGAAGGTCAGCAGCAAACACACTGGTTAATAAAATGGGATTAAATGCATAAATGATATTTGTCTTATTTAACATATTTAATTATTGCAGCTTTGTGTAATATTCTGAGTTTGCATTTGACTGTTTGTATTGATTGTGAGGAACGCTGAATGTGTTTGTGTGCAGTGAGATGAGTAAACACATGTTGATATTGAGTCTAGAACTACAGTAAAATCATGTTCACACCCAACGCTCTGCACTCCACTACCGATTCTGTCTCCATTGACACCGAATGTTCCTCAAAACATGGAAACTAAGTAAACTCTGATAGTTCCTTCGAAGTAAGTAATCCGTGTTACTACTAGGTCTTGAGAGAAGTTAAGCTGACTTTAGATTGTATGTTCTGAAAGCACAGCTAAAACCAGGGTAAGGTAGGCAGCTATGTGAAATATTTTCATATCTTGAAGCAATGAATCTGGGCACGTACATATATACAGGCAGCCGTGGCGAGCATGTGTGTGGTGTGTGTGTGGTGTGTGTGTGTGTGTGTGTGAGGTGTGTGTGAGTGTGTGTGGGTGTGGGGATGGTGTGTGTGTGTGTGTTGTGGTGTGTGTGTGTGTGTGTGTTGAGTGAGAGTGAGTGTGTGTGTGTGACAGTGTGTGTATGTGAGAGTGTGTGAGTGTGTGTGAGTGTGTGTTGTGGGTGTGGGTGTGTGTGTGTGTGTGAGTGGGTGGTGAGTGTGGTGTTTGTGTGTGTGTGTGTGTGTGTGTGTGGTGTGTGAGTGTGTAGTGTGAGAGTGTGTAGTGTGAGAGTGTGTAGTGTGTAGTGTGTAGTGTGTGAGTGTGTGGTGTGTGAGTGAGTGAGTGAGTGTGTGTGTGTGTGTGTGTGTGTGTGTGTGTGAGTGTGTGTGTGTGTGTGTGTGTGTGAGTGTGTGTGTGTGTGTGTGTGTGTGTGTGTGTGTGCGTGTGTGTGTTTGTGTGTGTGTGTGTGAGTGAGTGAAGTGGTGTGTGTGTGTGTGTGTGATTGTGTGCGTGTGTGTGTGTGTGTGTGTGTGTTTTTTTTTTTGTGTGTGTGTGTGTGTGTGTGCTGTTGTGTGTGTGTCTGTGTGTGTGTGAGGTGTGTGTGTGTGTGTGGTGTGGTGTGTGTTGTGTCTGGTTTATTACGCAAGCAGTGCTACTGAAGTGCTCCGTGTTAGCGCTAGCTCAATCAAGCCTGATCCCAGTCTCACCCGCGCGCTCTTCAGAAGCTCCTGGACCTTCCAGTACCGGTCCGGTCCACGGTTCCGGATCCAGCGCGACAGCGTGAGGAACACCATGATGACCGATCCGGTAACCCTCGGCTTACTGCAGAGCAACGACGTGACGCCACATCCGGGTCATGCGAGCGCGTCCGCCCCCTGCTGGAGGAGCGCAGGGTCAGAGCGACGCGAACATGGCCGCGGTGTGTTTCTCCTTGAGCCGCTGCTGCGCCGCCGGACCCCGAGCCTCGAGCACGGTGAGAAACACCACGACACGACACCACACCACATCTGTGTCTATATTAGATCGCTATAGCGCTCGAGCTTGAGTTATACAGAGTATTATAGCTGTGAGGTTTATGATGTGGTTATGAAATCACACGCTGCTGTTTCATATTATTCAGTGCTGTTTTAAACACTAACGCAACATGTGATGTGACTTATTTCATGTTTTCGCTATTCAATGCGATGTTTCATGAGTGTGTGTGTGGAGCACGTGACACATCGTAGTTAATGCGCATGTTTTCTTTCTGGATAAGACATGTATCCCACTTAGCGGAGCACACACGGGTTTATGCGCATCTTGGCATTTCCATCCAGTGTTTTTAATGCCATATCCCAAAATGCGCATAAAAACGTAGCTGGTGACGTAATCAGTGTGTAGTTCCGTCTGTGAGCGCTAGAGGTCAGCGTCTGTCTTCTGATTGGTCAGCGTCTGTCTTCTGATTGGTCAGCGTCTGTGTTCTGATTGGTCAGCGTCTGTCTTCTGATTGGTCAGCGTCTGTCTTCTGATTGGTCAGCGTCTGTCTTCTGATTGGTCAGCGTCTGTGTTCTGATTGGTCAGCGTCTGTGTTCTGATTGGTCAGCGTCTGTCTTCTGATTGGTCAGCGTCTGTGTTCTGATTGGTCAGCGTCTGTCTTCTGATTGGTCAGCGTCTGTGTTCTGATTGGTCAGCGTCTGTGTTCTGATTGGTCAGCGTCTGTCTTCTGATTGGTCAGCGTCTGTGTTCTGATTGGTCAGCGTCTGTCTTCTGATTGGTCAGCGTCTGTGTTCTGATTGGTCAGCGTCTGTGTTCTGATTGGTCAGGCGGTGCGGTTCGTGCAGACGGCGTCCGCGGTTCAGCCCAGAATCAAGAGCTTCCAGATCTACCGCTGGGACCCGGACCGCGCCGGAGACAAGCCTCGCATGCAGACGTACGAGATCGACCTGAACACCTGCGGGCCGATGGTTCTGGACGCGCTCATCAAGATCAAGAACGAGATGGACGGCACGCTGACCTTCAGACGCTCCTGCAGAGAGGGTGAGATGATAAACCTGCTTGTGTGTGAGCCGGTTCCGCTGCGGTGTCGGTTCTGAGCCGGTTCTGCTGTGGTGCCGGTTCTGTTGCGGTGTCGGTTCGGAACCGGTTCTACTGCGGTGTCGGTTCGGAACCGGTTCCGCTGCGGTGTCGGTTCGGAACCGGTTCCGCTGCGGTGTCGGTTCTGAGCCGGTTCCGCTGCGGTGTCGGTTCTGAACCGGTTCTGCTGCGGTGCCGGTTCTGTTGCGGTGTCGGTTCTGAACCGGTTCTGTCTGCAGGAATCTGCGGGTCTTGCGCGATGAATATCAACGGTGGAAACACTCTGGCGTGTCTGAACAAGATCGACACTAACACCAGCAAGGTGTCGAAGATCTACCCGCTGCCGCACATGTATGTGGTCAAAGACCTGGTGCCGGTGAGTACCCAGCCGCAGGCCAAGAAAGTATCACCATAACTTTTTCCATTTCAGTCCATATCGATAATTATCACGATAAATGTCAAATTTTTATTTCTTTTGAGTTTATTTATTTATTTATTTTTTTGCAAAATGGACCCAAAATATCACGATAATTATCACAATACTTTTCATATCAGACGATGACGATAATTATCACGATACTTTTCATATCAGCCGATGACGATAATTATCACGATACTTTTCATATCAGACGATGACGATAATTATCACGACACTTTTCATATCAGACGATGACGATAATTATCACGATACTTTTCATATCAGACGATGACGATAATTATCACGATACTTTTCATATCAGATGATGATGATAATTATCACGATACTTTTCATATCAGATGACGGTAATTATCACGATACTTTTCATATCAGATGACGGTAATTATCACGATACTTTTCATATCAGATGACGGTAATTATCACGATACTTTTCATATCAGATGACGGTAATTATCACGATACTTTTCATATCAGATGACGGTAATTATCACGATACTTTTCATATCAGATGACGGTAATTATCACGATACTTTTCATATCAGATGACGGTAATTATCACGATACTTTTCATATCAGACGATGACGATAATTATCACGATACTTTTCATATCAGACGATGACGATAATTATCACGATACTTTTCATATCAGACGATGACGATAATTATCACGATACTTTTCATATCAGACGATGACGATAATTATCACGATACTTTTCATATCAGAAGATGACGATAATTATCACGATACTTTTCATATCAGATGACGGTAATTATCACGATACTTTTCATATCAGATGACGGTAATTATCACGATACTTTTCATATCAGACAATGACGATTATTATCACGATACTTTTCATATCAGCCGATGACGATAATTATCACGATACTTTTCATATCAGAAGATGACGATAATTATCACGATACTTTTCATATCAGAAGATGACGATAATTATCACGATACTTTTCATATCAGACGATGACGATAATTATCACGATACTTTTCATATCAGAAGATGACGATAATTATCACGATACTTTTCATATCAGAAGATGACGATAATTATCACGATACTTTTCATATCAGCCGATGACGATAATTATCACGATACTTTTCATATCAGCCGATGACGATAATTATCACGATACTTTTCATATCAGCCGATGACGAACAGTATCACGATTTTTTTTCATATCAGTCGATATCGATAATTATCATGATAAATGTCAAATTTTTATTTCTTTTGAGTTTTTTTTTGATGAAATGGACGAAAAAATGATCACGATAATTTATTCATATCAGTCCATATCGATAATTATGATAAATGTCAAATTTAAATGTTTATTTCTTTGAGCCGAGTGCATAAACGCTCCGTGTGTTTCCTTCCGCGAACATTTATCGAACCCTCCTTATTATAATATATTATATTGTGATAATTATAGTTAAGGGTGAGCGATATATACCGTCTGCGATGATATCGTAATTGTTGTTTTAAAAAGAGTATTATAGCAAAACCTTTCACAACACC
>JADLZN010002130.1:0-120000 GCA_018155175.1 Sinocyclocheilus anophthalmus | reverse complement strand
CTAACCAACAAGTGTTGTCCATAATAAAGATGTTATCAGCCACTCAGTACGGTTAATAATGTTAAAAGGGTTTAATATTCATGAATTAGATTAGAACCGTCCAGGGAGGCTCCGCCCACGCACGCTTCTGATTGGCTGTGATATTTGATCGTCGTGTAGTTAGGAAACATTCCATTGGATCATTTTGTAAACATTACTGGGAACGTTACTTTTCAATGTTCTCTGACTGTTCTGAAACAAAGTAGCAACATTTTAACAAACGTTACATTACACGAAACGTTCTTCTGTGCTGTGCTGCAGGCGTACCGCTGGATGATCGACTCTCGTGATGATTACACCGAGGAGAGGCTCTCCAAGCTCCAGGACCCCTTCTCTCTGTACCGCTGCCACACCATCATGAACTGCACCAGAACCTGCCCGAAGGTCAGACGCACGCACCAGAGTCACCAGACCTTTGAGCTGCTGATGTGTGTTTCTGATGCGCTTCTCGTCCCGCAGGGTTTGAATCCAGGGTTAGCCATCGCCGAGATCAAGAAGATGATGGCCAGCTACAAAGAGAAGACGACGGCGTCGGCATGAACCACATCAGTCCTGCAATATTATTGTGTTTCTGCCCATCACTCCATACAGACACGTGTTCGTTGTTTCAGAGTTTAAGCTTGTAGAGCACCATGTGCTGTCTTCACTGATTTCTTTTCTACAGACACCATCGAGCGTTTGATGGACGTTCTCCTCGAGTCTCACTAAGAGTCTTCCTCCTGCTAAAATAATAATAAAGTGATTATAACATCGACTGGAATTCTGGGAATGGTCATTTTCAAACATGAAAACTCTAAATGTTTGAGTAGTTTCTAAATGAATAATAATACTTGAAGGAGGGTATTTTTACTTCATTACTGTACTTAAGTACATTTTTCATGCATCTGCACTTATTTTGGGAAACTGTTACTTTATATCGTACTTTTTCAATCCACTATATTTAACAAAAACAGAACAGGTCTGTTGGGGCTTTTACTCTGTGCTGGAGGAAGGGCAGAATTACAGCCAGGGAGAGGCAAATGACCATCAAAACAACCCCACTCAGCGACACACACACACACACACACACACACACACAGACTCACTCACACACACACACACACACACACACACACACACACAGGTTTGTTTTTGTGAAAAGTGGGGACTCTCCATAGGCGTAATGGTTTTTATACTGTACAGACCGTATATTCTGTTGCCCTACACTAAACCTACCCCTAAACCTACCCCTCACAGGAGACTTTTAGATTTTCAAAAAACTTCATTAGTATGATTTATAAGCTTTTGTACCCGTGGGGACCACAAGTTAGGTCCACACAGTGACAGCGAAGTCCCCATGAGTCTGGGTGTATTCAGGTTTAAGTCCCCACCAATATAGAAACACACACACACACACACACAACACAGTTCTGCTCTCTTCATTAACTCTCATCTGTCTTGTTAAAACATAACTCTTTGTTCATTTCTCTTTTGAAGATTCTTACTATTGCAACTCTCTGTTTTTCTCTCTCTCTCTGTGTGTGTGGCGTGTGAGTGTGGAGAGTGTGTGTGATGTGTTGTCTGTGTTGAGTGTAGTATGTGTGTGGATGTGCGTGAGAGTGTGGTCTGTGCGTGAGAGGTGTGTGGTGTCGGTGAGGTGTGGGTGTTTTTGTTGTGTGTGAGTCTGTGGTGTTGAGTCTGTGTGTGTGTGTGGAGCTGTGTCTGTGTGTGAGTCGGGTGTGTGTGTCTGTGTGTGTGGGTCTCCATCCGTGTGTGGAGTGTGGAGTGTGTGTATGTGTCTGGGTGAGGTATATGGGTCATGTGTGTGTGTCTGTGTGATTGTGTGTCTGTGAGTGTGTCTGTGTGTGAGTTTGTGTGTGAGTGTGTGTCTGTAGTCTGGTGGTCTGATGTGCGGTAAGATTGTGGGTATGTGTGTTGAGGGTCTGGTGTGTGTGTGTGTCGGTGAGATTGTGGGAGGTGTCTGTGTGTGTGAGTCTGTATGTGTGTGTGTGTGTGTGTGAGTGTGTTGGTGTGTGTGTTCGTGTGTGTGTGTGTTGTGTGTGAAAGGTCTGTGTGTGTGTCTGTGGTGAGTCTGTGGAGTGTGTGTGGGTCTAGTGAGTGTGTCTGTGGTGTGAGTGTTGTGTGTGAAAGTGTGTGTCCTGTGTCTGTGTGTGTGTGAGTCTGTGTGAGTGAGAGTCTGTGTGAGTCTGTGTGAGTGTGTGTGAGTGTGTGTGTGTGTCTGTGAGAGTGTGTGTGAGTGTGTCTGTGTGTGAGTCTGTGTGTGTGGTGGGTATGTGTGTGTGAGTGTGTCTTGTGTGAGTCTGTGTGTGTCGGTGTGTGTGTGTGTGAGAGTGTGTGTTATTGAGTGTGTGTGAGTGTGTCTGTGTGTGTCTGTGAGTGAGAGTGTGGTGTGAGTCTGTGTGGGGCGGGAGTCTGTTGTTGAGTGTGTATGTGTGGGTGTGTCTGGTGGTGGAGAGTCTGTGTCTAGTTTGTGAGTCGTGTCTGTGTGATGAGGTCTGATGTGTGTGTGTGTGTTCTGCGTGTCGGTGTGTGGAGTCTGTTGTGAGGGTATGTCTGGTGTGGCTGTGGTGTGAGTGTGTGTTATGTGCGTCGAGAGTGGGTGTCTGTAGCGTGAGTTGGAGGTGTGTATGTGTGTGTGTGTGAGTATGTGTGTGTGAGAGTGTGCTGTGTGTGAGTCTGTGTGTGTGTGTGTGGAGTCTGGTGTGATGTCTGGGTGCGATGTCGTGTGTGAGTGTGTGTGAGGTGTGGAGTCTGTGGGGTGGGGGGGGGTGGGGTGGGGGGAGTCTGTGTGTGTGTGTGAGAGTGTGTGTGAGTGTGTGTGGTGTCCCTGTGTCTGAGCTGTGTAGGGTGTTGATGCGTCTGTGCTGACGTGTGTGTCTAGTGTGTTTTTTGGCTAGTTTGTCTGTGGGTGATTGGGCTGTCTGTGATGTGACGTGTTCTGTGTGTGAGTGTGTCATGTTTGTGAGTCTGTGGTGTGAGTGATGGTCTGTGTGTGTGTGTGTTTGTGTGGGTGTTTGTGTGTGTGTTTGTGTGTGAGTGTGTCTGTGTGTGTGTCTGTGGAGATCTGTGTCTGTTTGTGAGTTGTGGCGTGCGTGTGTTGTCTGTGTCTGTGTGTGTTGTGTGATGTGTATGAGTTGTGAGTTCTGTGTGTGTTGGGTGGTGTGAGTCGGTGTGCGAGTCTGTGTCGTGTGTCTGTGCTGTGAGTCTGTGTGTGTGGGGTGTGGTGTGTGTGCTGGGGTGCTTGTGTCCTGTGGGTGTGTCTGTGTGTGACCGTCAAGTTAAAGTCAAAGTCTGCTTTATTTTCAATTCTTCCACATGTACAGCACATATATACAGATAATTTAAATTGCGTTACTCTCAGACCTTTGGTGCATACAGATAACATAAATACAGCTTAAATACAAAATACAAAATACAACTATACAAATATACAAATAAGGTAAATGTAAATATATATATATCAATATAAAGCAAAAGGCAGACCTATGGCAGGATATAGGTTGCCAAACCAGTAAAAAGTAAAACAACAGTGCAGATCGGATATGATTTGTAGTGCAAAGAAACGGGCACTTTGGCGGCTTAGTGCGGGCAAAGAGGCAGTCTGTGAGCTTGCACAGACGCATGAGTGTCGCTTTTAGTGACAGTGTGTGTGTGTGTGTGTGTATTTGGGAGGGGGGCGTGGGAGAGTCCATTAGAGGGTCAGAGTTCAGAGGTGCGTGGGGCAAAAAAGGGGAGGGGGGGCAAGGTCGGGACGGAGTTCAGCTTTCTGACAGCCTGATGAATGAAGCTGTCCTTCAGTCTACTGGTCCTGGCCTGAAGACTCCGCAGTCTCATACCTGATGGCAGCAGACTAAAGAAGCTCTGTGTTGGGTGGGTGGGATCACCTGCAATTCAGAGGGCTTTGCGGGTGAGACGGGTATTATAGATGTCCTGAAGGGAGGGGAGAGAAGCACCAACGATCTTCTCAGCTGCTCTCACATATTGCGTTGGAACAGTGTCGAACTGGCGGCAGGAGGCGTTGCAGCGCATACCACGCAGTGCGAGTCGCACGCTGGTCAGGATGAGTCTCGAATGATGGGATGGCACTGGCGGCCTGTGTAAGCTCGTTGCACATGATGGGGGTCGGGGCTCTGGCTCTTCTCAGTTTGCAGAGGAAGTAGATGCTGCTGTGCTTTCTTGGTCAGTGCTGCGGTGTTGTCAGTCCAGGTTCCTCTGTGATGTGCACACCCAGGAATTTGGTGCTGCTCACCCTCTCCACAGTCTCACCATTGACGGTCAGTGGAGCATGCTGAGTGCGCACTCTCCTTAAGTCAACAACAATCTCCTTCGTCTTTTCCACATTCAGAGAGAGATTGTTGTCTCTGCACCACACAGCCAGGCGGCTCACCTCGCTCCTGTAATTTGTCTCATCTCTGTTGCTAATGAGACCCACTACAGTCGTGTCCTCCGCAAACTTGATAAGGAGGTTGGAGTTGAGTGACGGTGTGCAGTCGTGGGTCAGCAAAGTGAAGAGGAGGAGGCTCAGCACACATCCTTGCGGGGCCCCAGTGTTCAGTGTGATGGTACTGGATGTGTTACTGCCGACCCGTACTGCCTGAGGTCTTCCAGTCAGAAAGTCAAACAGCCAGTTGCACAGCGAAGTGTTCAGCCCCAGCTGGACCAGTTTGTGAATGGCAGACTGGGTGGGGATGGAGGTTGAATGCTGACACTGACAAGTCTATTGAACAGCATTCTGCCATAGAACACGGTCTGTGTTTGTGTGTGTGAGTGTGTCTGTGTGTGAGTATGTGTGTGTGTGTGTGTGGACGTGTGTGGACGTGTGTGTGTGTGTGGACGTGTGTGTGTGTGTGTCTGGACACGTGTGTGTGTGTGTGTGTGTGTCTGTGTGTGTGTGTGGTGTGTGTGTGTATATGATGTGTGTGTGTATGATGTGTGTGTGTGTGTGTGTGGGTGGTGTGTGTGTGTGTGTGTGTCTGTGTGTGTGTGTGTGTGTGTGTCTGTGTGTGTGTATGGTGTGTGTGGTGTGTCTGTGTGTGTGTGTGTGTGTGTCAGTGTATTTGTCTGTGGTGGTGGAGAGTCTGTGGGTGGGTGGGTGTGTGTAGGTGTGTGGTGATAGTGTGTCTGTGTCGCTGTGTGTGTGTTGATAGTGCTCCGCCTGTTGTCTGTGTACTGTGTGTGTGTGGTGTGTGTGTGTTTGTGTGTGTGAGGTGTGTGTGTGTGTGTGTGTCGGTCTGGGTGTGTGAGTGTGAGTGTGTCGTGTGTGAGTATGTGTGTGTGTTGTGTGGTGAGTTGAGGTCTGTGGAGTGTGTGGGTGTGTGTGTGTGTGAATGAGTGTGTATGTGTGTGTGTGTTAGTGTGTCTGTGTGTGTGTGTGTGTGAGTCTGTGTGTGTGTGTGTGTGTGGTTGTGCTATGGTCTGTGGTGAGTCTGTGTGTGTGTCTGTGTGGTGTGTGCTGTGTGTGGGTGTGTCTGTGGTTGTGTGTGTGTGTCTGTGTCTGGTGTGTGTGTGTGTGTGTATCTGATGTGTGTGTGTGTGTGGGTGTGTGTGTGTGTTTGTTTGTGTGTGTGTTTGTGTGTGAGTGTGTCTGTGTGTGAGTCTGTGTCTGTGTGTGTGAGTGTGTCTGTGGCTGTGTGTGTGTGTGAGCTGGTGTGTGTGTGTGAGTGTGTCTGTGTCTGTGTGTGTGAGAGTGTGTGTGAGAGAGTGTGTTTTTGTGAGAGTGTGTGTGAGAGAGTGTTTGTGTGTGTGTGAGAGAGTGTGTGAGTCTGTGTGTGTGTGTGAGAGTGTGTCTGAGAGAGTGTGTGTGTGTGTGTGTTGGAGTGTGTGAGAGCGTGTGTGTGTGTGTCATGGTGGTGTGTGAGTTGTGTGTGGTTGTGTGTGTGTTGTGTGTGTGTGTGTATAATGTGTGTGTGTGTGTCTGTGTGTGTCTGTGTCTGTGTGTGAGTCTGTGTGTGTGTGTTTGTCTGTGTAGGTGTGGGAGTATGATGGTGGTGTGTGTATGTGTGTGTGTGTGTGTTTGTGTGTTTTTTTGTGTGTGTGTGTTTGTGTGTGTGTGTGTGTGTTGAGTGTGTGAGTGTGTGTGTGTGTATGTGTGTGAGTATGTGTGTGTGTGTGTGTCTGGGTGTGTCGTGGGTGTGGGTGTGTGTGTCTGTGTGTGTGTGTGTGTCTGTGTGCGAGAGGTTGTGGTGTGAGTGTGTGTGTGTGTGTGTGAGGGTGTTGTGTGTGTGTGTGTGTGAGTGTGTTGTGTGTGTGTGTGAGAGTTGTGTGATGAGAGTGTGTGTGTGTGTTCTGTGTCCTATTTGGGTTTGGTGTGGGTTGTGTCTGTGTGTGTGTGTGTGTTGGTGTGTGAGAGAGTGTGTGTGTGTGTGTGTTTTTTTTTGTGTGTTTGTGTGTGTGTGTGGGTGAGAGTGTGTGAGAGAGTGTGTGTGGCCGTGTGTGGAGGTGAGAAGTGAGTGAGGTGAGTGATGTGTGAGTGAGTGAGTGTGTCTGGTCGTTCGGGTGTGTGTGTGTCTGTGTCTGGTGTGTGTGTGTGTTGTGTGTGTGGTGTGTGTGTGTTGTGTGTGGGTGTGTGTGTGTCTGGTCTGTGTGAGTGTGAGTGTGTCGGTGTCGGTGTGTGAGTCTGTATTGGTGGGTGTGTGCTGTGTCTGTGTGTGAGTCTGTGGATGTGGTGATGTCGTGTGGGTGTGATGTTGTGTGTGGGTGTGTGTGTGTGTGTAGGTGTGTGTGGGTGTGTGTGTGTGTAAATATGTTTATGAGGTGTGTGTGTTAGGTGAGACGTGTGCGGTTGTGGGAAGTTGGCAAGGGGGTGTGGTGGGTGTCTGTGAGGGAAACGTGTGTTGGTATGTGGGTGTGTGGGTGGTGTCTGTGTTGTGTGGGTGTATGTGTGCGAGGCGTCTGTGTGGGTGTGAGTCTGTGCTGTCTGTGTGTGTGAGGTTGTCGGTGTGTGTGTGAGTGAAGTGTGTCGGTGTTCGGTGTGTGTGAGAGTTGTGTGTGAGCGAGAGTGTGTGGTGTCGTGTGTGTGTGTGTGAGTGGGTCGTGTGTGTGTGAGAGAGTGTGGTAGAGAGTCGTTGAGTCTGTGCCTGGGTGTGTGAGAGTGTGTGAGCGAGTGTGTGTGGGGTGTGTGTGAGGGACCTAAGTGAGTGAGGGAAACGTGAGTGTGTGAGTGAGTGAGGGGTCTGTGTGTGTGTGTGGCTGTGTCTGTGTCTGTGTGTGTGGGTGTGTGTCTGTGTCTGTGTGGTGTGTGTGGTGTGTGTGTGTGGACACTGATGTGACGTTTCATTGAGTGAAGCTCAATTAAATGCATTTTTTAATTGAAAATATTCAGCCTTCATAACAAAAATATTTTATAATATAAAATCTATTATAACTATTATAAATATTTAAAAAGATAGCATCGATTTAGATTTTGTCATTATTATTTGATTCAAATATGTTCACATGGTATAGACAAACTAATAAATTAATTTTGTTTTTGTCTCCAAATGTAAGTGAATGTAATTTCTTGGATTTAAATATATGGAGGGACAAACCTATTTTAACATATACAGTTCTCTTTGTAAATTCTATTTTTGAAGGATGGAAAAAAAATGAAAAAATATGGTACGAGAAAATATATTTACCTAAGGATGGCTCACGATATTTAAGAAAATTATTTTTTGTATATTTTGCAGAAGATGTGTCTACGAACACTGTAACCAATTTAAATGAGATGCGCTTACAAAAAATAGATACTATCACCCCCCTACACTCCACACCGCAACATTAATGTATTCTAGATTGGTGCGTGGGCTTGTAGGTTCACGCACGAACGATAAGAATGAAGATTATGAACAAGAAGGAAGGCGAGGTGTGGATACGGACAGCAAATGAGATTTCTAGAACAAGATGATTCGCTCGGTGGAGTTTGTCGCGCAAAACATGTGTGAACCGCAGAGGAAGCCCCAGTGTGTAGTTTCAGGGTGGATCGACAGATAATGAGATAATAACAGAGATTCATAAATCGATATACCTGTAAGAATAGCGTTTAGGAGATCTGAGTAATGTGTGGGAAAATCAAATCCTAGCTAGCCGCGGAACACGCGAACATTTCTAGTTTAGAAACGGTTCTATTTAAAAAAAAATAATCAAATAGAAGGCTCAGAGTGACACTAAATAAAGAGCCATTTGGGAGTCGCAAGAGCCGGCTCTTCTTAGGGAGCCGAGCCAAAAGAGACGAATCTTTTTGTTGCCGAAATAGCGCAAAACCAGGCAATATGGCGTCTAACACGCAAGTCTCTTAATATTAACTTCTTGTTAATTGAACTGTTGTATAAAATAAGACGATCTAACAGTTTTTATTTAGTGTACACAGAAAAAAATGGATCTCGTGGATTTTGCTGCAGACTATATGAAATTATATTAATATATAAATTTTCTGTCCCCATGTGTTGAATTTTGGGAGCATTCTAAATGCATTTTATGATTCTGAATCATGCAGTGAAAGAACTTTATATACCAAGCGGGATTGGCTATAATGAGCAACGCTGTAAAAACGCATACAAATAATATATGATAAGCAGGTCTAAATTTAATACAGCAATCGAAACTTAATTTCAAGTATGAAAGTTCTATTGAAAAACTTTGTTTATTCTAAGCGTCTGCCGCTTTAAATGCTCGAGCCCTTTAAAGGCGCGCGGATTCTGATTGGTTGACACTATTTCTATCGTTCGTAAGCTGGAAACAAAATCGTTTCGATCGATATCCTCCGGCAATCATTGTAGTTCGCTATTATCGCGGACGCCGCTACGTCCTTACAAAAACACCACAAATACAAACTATACTACTATGGTTACCATGGTGACCACAAATTAGTCATGGTTTCGCGACACCAACAATAGTTTAACCATGGTATTCGTAGTAAAACTGTGGTTTTACAGATATTAATATAACTCACGGATTTCTACCGTAAGGTGAACCCCGCCTGCTTTAAATGCTTCAAAATCACTAACAGTTGAAAACGTTCGTTAGAAATTTAGAAAAACAATCAAACACGTTAATAAAGCAATTTAAATAGTTACTCTACTCGTTACATCTTAAATAAGCTAACTTGTAATCTGTACCCGATTACATTTCCGAAGTAACTTGGCGGCGTGTAGTTACGTAGTAAAGCCGTGCTACTTAATACAGAAAAACACACAATCACCGAGATTCATCGACGCTTTATTCATTTATAGCGCAATATTTACAACAATAATTTCAGGCACTCTGGGCTGCTTCAGGTACAATTATAGAATCGTCTATCATTTACAAAATCAAAGAAAAACAAAATATGCTCAACAGGTATCAAATCCCATCTTTAAATAACGCTGAAATAAATTGACGAGAAACCCAAAAGATAACGCATCCCGTCCGCCAGAGTTACGAATCATTACATCCTCTAAATATAGTCAGCGTCCAGCTGGAACAGACTCGTTAGGGTCTCGTTAGGCAGGTTCTCGCGTCAGGTTTACTCTAGAACCGTTTGGTTTCGTGCTCTGGCGATGTTCCTGCAGTCCGCCGCGGGGCCGATCCTGGCGTCGGCGGTAAACGGAGCGACCGGGGTGCAGCCGGAGCTTCTGCGGTCAGTAGAAGCAGACGGTGTGCAGGAACGGCCGGTGGCTCTTCTCCTCGAACTCCTGCAGCAGCTCGTCCATCTCGTTCTCCATGTCGTCCGTGTGCTGAATCTGAGACGGAGCCAAGCACGCGTCAGAAACACTTCTGATGCAAACGGCCTCTGCTTTGAGTTATTGCACTTCTTCTGGATTTCAGAGATTGTGTAAGAACGGTCCTCTGCTCAAGAACACGGCTCTTTACTAATTTTGTGCTAAAAACATAAAGATGTGACAAACGTGCATTCTTGTGTAAATGAGTGCATTTGATTAACAGCGACAATTTACACGTTTATTTTATTATTACTTATTTTTGCATCACTAAGAAACTATTATACTGTAGTTTGAAATGTGTTTTATTTTTTATATTTTGATGTAAAATATGAAACACCCACCACTAACTGGTAAAACTCATTGTAATTTTAATGATAACAAAATTATATATATATTTTTAAATTTGATATTTATTAAAAGGTAATAATATAAATTATTCCCACTTTAAAAACAATCTCGTCCTCTTATTTGACCGGTTCTAACTCTAGCACACTCTATTCTAATTCTATTTTAGTTTTTTGTTTTCTTTTTTTAATAAAAAAAAAATAAAAATTACCCTTTAAGACTTGCACTCTGTATTCGTTTTCTGAAATAAGTTAAATAATATATAAAATTAGGTTAAACGAGTAACATTTTATTTCAGTTAAATTAACTATTTCTCAAATTACACTTTTAATAGCTTTATTAAATGCATTATTTTTTTGTGTGTAGTTACTATTAATAAACCCTGATTCTTGTAAAATGGTGAAACCACTCTTACAGAGATTTGCACAGACAGTGAAACAAGTAGTGTAAGTAGATTTCATGACATCACTAAACTGAACTGAACACAAATGAATCGGCACAGGATAACTGTATTGAACTCCGAGCAGTAAGTCCAGGTGTTGCTGTCTGTACTCACACACTGGCAGAGCTCGCAGATGAGGAATGCTCCTAGCGTCGCCTCCTCGTGGTTGTCCTGAATATCCACATTAATCACATGCACCGGCTGCAAGCTCTCCTGCTCACGAGAGTTCAGGTCTGAGAGAGACACAGGGGTTACTCTAGAGTTACACACACACACACCACCCCAACACCTCTCTCGCTCGCGCTCTCTCACAACAACACAACACACACACACAACGCTCTATCTCTCTCTCTCTCTAACACAACACAACACACACACACTCTCTCGCTCTCCGCTCACACATCAAAAAACTACAATATCTATCTTATCTCTCGCTCACACACACACAACACACCCAAACCACACAACCCCCCAAAAACCACACTCTCTCGCTCTCCCTATCTCACACACTACTCGTCTCTCTTCCACACACACACACCACCTCTTCTTACTCTCTCTCTCTCTCTCTCTCACAAACACAAACACACTCTCTTTGAAGCCCTTTCCTCTCTCTCTCGCTCTCTCTCCACTCCACACACACACACACACACACACACCTCTCTCTCCTACTCTCTTCTCTCTCTCTCTCTCACACAACCACACACACACTCTCTCTCCCACAAACCACACAACACCACACACAACTCTCTTCTCTCCCTCTCCTCACACACACCACACACTTCTTCTCGCTCTCCACACACACACACCACACACTTCTCTTCGCACACACACACACACACACACCAGCACACACTCTCCTTCTCTCACAACACACACACACACACACACCTCTTCTCTCTCTCACAACCACACACACACACACTCACTCTCTTCTCTCACACCACACACACCACACCACACTTCTCTCTCTCTCTCTCCCACACAACCCACACTCTCTCTTCTCTCTCACACACACACACCCACTCACTCTCTCTCTCTCTCACACAAACACAAACACACACACTCTCTCTCTCACTCTCTCACACACACACACTCTCTCTCTTCTCCAATACACACACACCTCTCCTCGCTCTCTCTTCACACACCCAACACTCCTCTCCCCAAACACACACACTTTCTATCTCGCTCTCTCACACACACCTCCTCCTCTCTCTACACACCTCTCTCTCTCACACACACCCTCTCGCTCTCTCTCACACACACACTCTCTTACACACTCTCACACACACACACACTCTCTCTCACACACACACACACTCTGTCTCTCTCTCTCACACACACACACCACACTCTCTCCCTCTCTCTCACACACACACACAATCAATCACTCTCTCTCTCTCTCTCTCACACACACACACATACCTCTCTCTCTCTCTCACACACACAACACCCTCTATCTCTCTCTATCTCTCTCTCTCTCTCAACACACACTCTCTCTCTCTCTGACACACACACACACACTCTCTCTCTCACACACACACACCACACTCTCTCTCTCTCTCTCTCACACACACACACCACCCTTCTTTCTCTCTCTCTGTCAACACAAATCTGATCTCTCTCTCACACACACACACTCTCTCTCACACACACACACACAAACACACTCACACACAACCACACACACTCTCTCTCTCACACACACACACTCTTCTCACACACCTCTCTCTCTTCACCTTTATTACAACCACTCTCTCTCTCACACACCACCACACACTTCTCTCTCTCCCACACACACTCTCCTCTCTCTCACCACACACCACACACCACAACACTCTTCCTCCTCCACAAACAAAACCACCACACCTCTCTCTCTCTTCTCCACACACACTTCTCTCTCTCACACACACACACACTCTCACTTTCTCTCACACCACCACCACACTCTCTCTCTCTCACACAACACTCCTTCTCTCTCTCTCTCCACAACACACACACACACTCTCTCTCCAACACACACACCTCCACTCTCTATCACACACCCACACACACTCTTCTCTCTCTCTCTAGCAAAAACTACCACACACACTCTCTCTCTCTCTCACACACACACACACACACCTACTCTCTTTTCTCTCCTCTCTCTCCTAGAACAACACACACACACTCTCGTTTTTCTCACACACACACCACACACACAACACTCTCTCTCTGTCTCTCTCACACACCTCTCTCACACACACCACACACTTCTATCTCACCCACACACACAACACACTCGCTCTTCTCTCACATACACACACAATCTCTCTCTCTCCTCTACACACAACCCCACACTCTCTCCCTCTCTCACACAAACACAATCTATCTCTCTCTCTCACCCACACACACTCTCTCTCTCTCACACACACACTGCTCTCTCTCTCACCACACCTCTCTTCTCTCAACACACAACACACATCTCCTTCTCTCTCTCTCAACACACACACCCCAATTATCTCTCTCTCCTCACACCCACACACAAACACTCTCTCTCCTTCAAACACACACTCACTCACTCTCCTTCTATCCACCACAACCCTCTCTCTGCTCTCACACACATACAACACACACACTCTCGATCTCTCTCTTAACACCTTCTCCTCTTCTCTCTAACACACATCTCCTCTCTCTCTCTCTCTCTCTCACACACACACACTCTCTCTCTCCTCTCTCTATCTCTACACACACACCACTCTCTCTCTCTCCTCTACCACACACTCTCTCTTCCTATCCTCACACACTCTCTCTCTCTCCTCTCACACACACACACACACTCAGCTCTCTCTCTCTCACACACACACACACTCACTCGCACTCTCACACACACACACACACCACACTAACGCTCTCTCTCTCTCACACAAACACACAACTCTCTCTTTCTCTTCGTCACACATCTTCTCTTCCTCTCTCTTCTCTTACACACCCCCCACTCTCTCTCTCTCTCTCTCTCTCTCTCACACACACTCTCTCTCTCTCTCTCTCTGTCTCTCTCTCTCTCTCACACACACCTCTCTTCTCTCTCTCCCCCACACTCTCTCTCTCTCTCTCACACAAACACAAACACACACACTCTCTCTCTCTCCCACCCACTCTCTCTCTCTCTCTCTCTCTCTTTCATCTCTCTCTCTCTCTCTCTCTCCTCTCTCTCTCACACACACACACACGCTCACACACGTGCACGCACACACACACACACACTTCTCTCTCTCACACACCCACACTCTCTCTCACACACACACACGCTCTCTCTCTCACACACACACACACACAATATCTCTCTCTCTCTCACACCCACACACTCTCTCTCTCTCACACCACACACACACACACACAACTCTCTCTCTCACACACCACCCATCTCTCTCTATCACACACACACACACACCACACACCCCTCTCTCTCTCACCACACACACACTCTCTCTCTCACACACACACACACCCACACACTCTCTCTCTCACTCACTCACACCCACACTCTCTCTCTCACACACACACATCTCTCACACACATCTCTCTCTCACACACACACACACACACACACTCTCTCTCTCACACACACACACACACACACACTCTCTCTCTCACACACACACACACCACACACACAAAAACACACACACACACCCACACACCCACTCTCTCTCTCACACACACACACACAAACACACTCTCTCTCTCACACACCCCACCTCTCTCTCTCACACCACACTCTCTCTATTACACCACACTCTCTCTCTCACACACCACACGCTCTCGTCACACACACACTCTTCGCCACCACACACACTCTCTTCTAACACACACACACTCTCTCTCTCACACACACACTCTCTCTCTCCCACACACACACAAACACACACACAAACACACACTCTCTCACACACACACACTCTCTCTCACCCACACACACTCTCTCACACACACACACTCTCTCTTACACAATCTCCCACACATACACACACTCTCTCTCTCTCTCTCTCAAACACACTCTCTCTCTCACACACTTCACACACACTTCACACCACACTCTCTCTCCAACCCCACCACACTCTCTCTCTCCCCCCCCCCACACCCCCTCTCTTCTCACACAACCCTCTCTCTCTCACACACATCTCTCTTCACACCCACTCTCTCTATCACACACACTCTCTATCTCACACACACACACACACTCCGCTCACACACACACTCGACAATACACTCTCGCAACATACACTATGCACAACATACACTCTCGCAACATCACTCTAGCACCAGACACGCTGCACACAACACACCACACTATGTCACGCTCTCCGCGCGCACACACACACTCTTGCTCGCACAACAAACACTCTCTCTCGAAAAAAACACACTCTCGCTCACACACACACACACTCTCTCTCACACACACACACACTCTCGTAACACACACACATCTCTCTCTCTCACACACACACAAACATACACACACTCTCGCTCACACACACACACACACTCTCGCGCACACACACACAACACTCCGGTCACACACACACACACACTCTCGATCACACACACACACACACACACACCGTCTCACACACAGACACACACCGTCTCACACACACACCGTCTCACACACAGACACACACCGTCTCACACACAGACACACACCGTCTCACACACAGACACACACCGTCTCACACACAGACACACACCGTCTCACACACACACACACACACTCTCGCTCACACACACACACACACTCTCACACACACACACACACACACTCTCGCTCACACACACACACTCTCGCTCACACACTCTCTCTCACACACACACTCTCGCTCACACACTCTCTCTCGCTCACTCACACACACACACACACACATGCTCCTCACCCTCCAGCACCTGGTCGTACACACGCTCCTCACACGTGATCACCAGGTCAAACTGCTCTTTGCAGCTCTGGAAGCGCTCGGGCCGCGTCTTAATGCGCTTGTTGCGGTCCAACATGTGCAGGATCCCGTTCTGTGTGTATCTGAGGAGCAGAACGGTCAAGGAAGACAAAACACTGGAGGCTCCAGAACACATCCATCCTCGTGTCTGCAAAGGGTTAAACAACTGGAAACATACACCAGTGCCATCGATTGGTCAACCTCGGGAAACCCCTTCTGATGTCCTTAAACTCAACTTCACAGACAACTCAGAACTAGAGTCCAATTATAAGCAGTGCAATTAAACCAGTTCATGGTCCAGAGAACATCAAACTATCAAGAAAAACATAACTAGTCCACTGTAGACTAGTTATGATCATTCATCAGGTATGGCTACAGATTTGAACAGAGTTCTGCTTACACCGTGCTAATTACAATTCGAAAAAAATGCTGGGTTGTTTCAACCCAACTTTGGGTCAAATATGGACTAACCCAACTTTTGGGTTAAAAATATAATGTAAAAATGCAACCCAACGGTTGGGTTAGTCCATATTTGACACAAAGTTGGGTTGAAACAACCCAGCATTTTTTCGAGTGTAGTTGTTTTATTCTTATTTTTGCAAGTACGTTTAATTAAAATTAAAATGTTTCACCTGTTTCATCACTCATCAGGTGAAAACAAAGCAAAAAGTAGTTTTTGGTGTATTAGAAATGTCTAAAAATCTTTAGAATGACTAATGTACTTAAATATTAAGGCATGTTTTTATAGACTGCATATCTTTAATCTACGTTTATTCTGTCTCATGGCATTACTGAAAACAGCTTGTAAATCTCTCATTACGCTGCATCATCTCCAAACGCTTGGATTCAATCTTTCCGTCAGCTTGTTGTCTGTCAATCAGAACAGGTTTTGCATTTCAGTTTGAGCGAACATTGACAAAATTATCCACAAATAATGCTTTTTCCTTTAAAAGTTGAGGAGCGTGAGCTCAGATCAATGAAGCCTACGATCAATCAGCTCCAAAATTAAATACAACACCTGTGCTGATTGACAGACAACAAGCTAGTAAAAACACTGAATCCATTATTTGGGGAAAAACAGCATGATTTTATAGTACGGTCATTTTAGAATGGAAATACCACAAGTGTAACAAAGTGGGAAATAACCCCCCCCCCCCAATCTTTTTGTGAAGTTGTTATACTTCGTGTGAGTAAAGAGCAGACATAAACCAGCTGCTGGTGAACCCAAGAGAAGATTTACTGCCCATGGAGTAAATATTCCCTCGTCTTTTCACCAATGCATTTAGTCTCTCTTGTGTAGTTGCAGCAAACGCAGCAGAATTTCTCCTACAGAGAAGTTACGTATTTACCCACCGCAATGTCGTTCCAAACCCGTATGACTTTCTTCCTTCGGTGAAACACAACAGAAGATATTTTAAACCACACTGGGAACCGAACACACACACACTGGACACACTGACTTCCGTTTCTTTCGCAGTAGAACGTCATACAGGTTTGGAACGACAAAAAGGGAGTAACGATTGATTTGGGTCAACTATCCTTTTGATGCGAGGAACCGTTCATGGAGTTCAGAAGAACAAAACGTAGAGCTCATCTTCAGTCGCTAAAAAAACACAGAGGCTCGTACAATTTAAACGATGCATTATATTGCAGCTCCTAAGATAATCGCGCAAAAAAAAATTAAAGATCCCACAAATGGTTGTGCAGAGCGATGCCATAAAAGAATCATATTGGTTCCTCGTGAAGAGTGTGCTAAAACAACCAATTGTCTTTCTTACATGTGTATAATAGGGTTGCAAAGGGGTGGACATTTCGGGAAAGTTGCCAAAAAAGCCTGGAATAATATTTTTTAAATCTTGTAAAGTTTCCCAAAAAAGCCTGGAATAATAAAAAAAAATCCTGGAAAGTTTCCAAAATTTCTGGAATGTTTTCAAAAATGCCTGGAATATTTTTTTTTAAATCCTGGAAAGTTTACAAAATGCCTGGAATAATTTTTTTTTTTTAATCCTGGAAAGTTTCCAAAATTTCTGGAATGTTTCCAAAAAAGCCTGGAATAATGTTTTTTTTTTAAATCCTGGAAAGTTTCCAAAATTTCTGGAATGTTTCCAAAAAAGCCTGGAATAATTTTTTTTTTTTAATCCTGGAAAGTTTACAAAATTTCTGGAATGTTTCCAAAAAAGCCTGGAATAATAATAAAAAAAATTCTGTGAAGTTTCCAAAAAAGCCTGGAATAATTTTTTTTTTTAATCCTGGAAAGTTTCCAAAATTTCTTGAATGTTTCCAAAAAAGCCTGGAATAATAATAAAAAAAATTCTGTGAAGTTTCCAAAAAAGCCTGTAATAATAAGAAAAAAATTCTGTAAAGTTTCCAAAAAAGCCTGGAATAATAAAAAAAAAATTCTGTAAAGTTTCCAAAAATGAAATTGAATGGAAATTTCCCTCGTTTTTGCAACCCTAGTCGTAACTACACGCGACAAGTTTCCAGCGACAAACCGTTTGGGTGTCCACACCAGACGCAGGATCAGATATGACAGCCAATCAGAAGCGTGTGTGGGCGGAGCCTCTGGAAGTGCTCTGCACTCGAAGAAATGAAGAACCCAATTCATAAATATCAAACCTTTTTAAATGTACAAACTGCGTGTCTGATACCATCTTTGTTACGGAATATACTTTTCGGTTTGCAATTTTAATGTTTGTTTGCTTTATTGTCAAGATCTGAGCTAAACTATCTGTTGTTGCTTTCAGTACGGCTACAAGGTCACGCAGAATGTTATCCAAACTCATATTAGACGCGTTTAGCTTTGAATTAAGCACATAATCAGTACCGGAGATTGTCGTGTAGTTTGTATGTTATAGAAATTGTGCGTGTCGTGGCTAGCCAGGACGAAAACTCTGATTAACGTGGACGGACACGGTGTTAGTGTGACGAACATTTTGAAATCTAAACCACTTTTTCCACTCGTTTACAAAAGAGTGGTTCCACGGATTTTTCATGGAGCCATCAATGCCAACAGAGAACCTTGACTGTGCATTTGGTCGGTGCTCTAATCGATCAAGGGTCTGACTCTGGGGCTCTAGCCGGTGTATTTCTGTGTGCTAGCTAGGGATACAGCTCCTTGTCTTTACGGACCAGGTCGTTGTACATCTGCTCGTAAGTGGTTTTGAAGTCGAAAATGTTGGGTTTGTCCGGAGCGGGTCCTGGGAGCTTCACGTGGGTTCCCGTGCCGAAGGAACGCACGTCGAACCCTCGCTTGCTGTGGGAGCAACACAGAGACGGTGAGAATCCACAAGACCTCAGACGGCAAACACACCTCCCTGAGCTGCCTGATCTACCTGAACACACAGCAGGCTGTGAGGGACAAGCGTTTAATGCAATCATCCTCTCACGACCTGCAGCACAGAACAGTCTCGAGTCGCGGGGGACAACTGTATGGGTCACAATTATACATTTCTCTTCTATGCCAGAAATCATTAGGATATTAAGTACAGATCATGCTCCATGAAGATATTTAGTAAACGTCCTACATTAAAACGTAGTTTGATTAGTAATATGCATGGCTAAGAACTTTAAAGATGATTTTCTCAGTATTCAGATTTTTTTGCACTCTCAGATTCTCAAATATTGTCCATAAAATGGGCCCTTCTGACTGGTTCGTGCTCCAGGGCCTCGGATGGCTTTGAGGGCTCATCAGGAAGACTAGTGAATGCAGTGCTTGAGTCCCTCACAGCCGCACTTCCCTGACTGACGTCTACTGGACCCGCTGCACCCGAGAGGTTCCGAGGTCATGTAGTGCGGTATTATTATGAACACCACAGTAAATGATTAGAGTAAGGCTTCGTGCTGTCGCATCAGTGTAGCACTACTAGCACTCTACTACAGCCTTAGCTCAGTCCGACTACTTTACTCCAGAACTCTCTCAGCTCAGGCTTTCAGACGATCTCCATCAGCTTCCGTGTTTCTGGACGCGTTTTGGGGGGAAATGATTCCGGCTCGGTTCGGTTCTCGAGGTCTGACTGTACCGGTTCGGTTCATCTGGACACGGATCAAAACACACACACACAAGAGGAACCGACGGGAGAATCGCGGGAGGCGGACGAACCGGGCTCGTTTCTCGTCGTTACCTCAGGATGTTGTGCGCTTCCATGCTGCGGTTCTGGTTGCTGGAGCACACGACCGCGACGCGCAGCGGATGGGCCGGCATCGCTATCTACAGCCCGGGGAGAGAGCTCGGTTCGGCGCTTCTACTCGGTTCCGCTGAGGAGAAGAAAATGGCGGCGGCGCTGCGCAGCTGTCACTCAGGCGTCACAATGGGGGGAGGGGACGTGGGCGGGGCTTCGACGCCGACAGAACATACTTCATTTGCATATTTTGGATGACGGTATAATTTGTGCATATCGGTTCCTTTTAGGACATAAAAACATCAAGGCGACACACCCCAGGTGAACAGGGTAAAAAAATCAACTTATAGATATCACCATACTTACATTAGAATTACAAACATTTTTTTTTGCATTAAATGTTTTCTGAAATGCTATGTTGAAATATGCAAATGAGGTTAAATATGTAGAAATACATTTCTAGAACAAAAATGTCAACATCGGGTGAAGCCAGGTTCAAAATGGTTTCATTTTGTTGACATAGTGTAGACTCAAAGGTTTGGGATTTTGCATATCAATGTTTTTATCACTCCATAAAAACCTTCGGAATATAGATAGTAATAAAACTAAAGTTTGTGTTACTGAAGCGCAGCAGAAAAATCTCATTTTGGGAAAGCAGCCTTTGAAGATACGTGTTGTAATAGAAATCTACAGACAGAAATAGATACAGTGCAATGAAAGAAACACTTGAAGGTGTATTCTGGAAGTTTTCTTTCCATTAGCCTGAACAAAATACTTAATGAAAAGCCAAAAAACAGTAAACCCAATAAACAAAATACAAAGCAAGCCTGTTTATTAAATTCACCCTCGTTTATTGACACAAAAGGTTTATATAACAGAGGAAAAAGCACAGTATTCAAAAGACTGTTCCGCCAGTCAGTGGGTCCTTATTTTGGCGAATATTACTAACTCAGAATTAGACGAGTCGTGTAAAGATAAGGCATACTGTAAATTAGTGGGTTTGACACACAGAGTACAAAACTACAGCGTCGCTCGGATAACAGTAAAGCAGCTTTCCTTCCTTACTACACTCACTGAGCCTGAAAACACCTCACGCAAAGCCATCATGTGCCGTTATTTAGCATTTCTGAAACAAATATTAATATAGCTATCAGCCTAAATATCAACGAGTGCACAGTTTTTTGGTAAATGTAGGGATTATTAAACGAGACTATAGATGAAAATGCACATAAACACAGGAAAAAAGCTTGTCGGTGTATAGCTAAGCGTTGGTAACCACATGGTTTTGCTACGCTAACCATACTTTAACCACGGTATTTGTAGTAAAACTGTGGTTATACAAATGGTCATCAATACGCCAGAAAAATCATGGTTACTACTGTACACGTACACTTTTACTACAATAAAATCCTGGTTAATTTTCGTAAGGGATGGCTATGTTCGGAATTGTCATATTATTCCTACTATTTCTGCGGAATACTGCATCCCTTTCGCAACTCCGTATGTGACTGCCAACATTTTAAATTGCGCTAAAACATGCAAACAGTCTTTTCTAAGAACTGGACGCCAGCCACATGCGACACGACGAGTAGCACGCCACCATTTCAGAACAGTGCCTACTTTGCTATTTCTCTAAAGTAGTAGCCCGCGCACACCGCGCAGTATTCGGTTAACTAGTAGCTAAGTACGCCATTCCGAACGCAGCCGGTAAATAGTGTCGTGAAAGTGCAGTTTGACGGGAAAAGTGCGCATGTGTGTTTGCGTGACGATAACGATAACGATAACGATGTTTTCACAGGTGCGTGTGTAAGTGCGATCTGTGCGAGTGCTGCGCCGCGAGCGTGTGCTGCGCTGTCGGGTTCATGATGTTTTCGGTGATGTACGCCACCAGCAGGCAGATGATGACCAGCATCACGCAGATGGCTCCGCCCACCGTCGTCATGGCGATAACGATGTCCTGCATCCCGCCGGGCGCGAGGCTGAACTCCACGCAGGCTTCGTCCCGTTCGAGGTCGTAGGGCCGCACGCACAGCCGGTAGGGCACGTTCGTGTGCAGCTCGTTTAGTAAATAATCCCTGCAGCCGGCGCCTAAATGAACGGCGGCGCATTCGAATTGCGTGTAGCTTCCGTTCCACCAGCAGCTAAGCCTGAACCCGCCCGGTTGAAGTGGAGCGGGGCCCTTCGGCGGGGCCTCGTGAGCGACCGTCCACTGAATGAACACACTTCCGTTGGACAGAATATTCGCCGTGAGTTGCCCTCCAGGTGAGCTCACCTGTCGACAGCTAGCGCTAGCGCACCTGAAGTGGGTTTGGGCGTAGCGGAAGCACAGAGGCCCGGGGTCACCTGCGTCGAGAGTGCGGTAAGCGCACAAGGGCCCGGGGTCCCCCAGAACGCGCCACCATCTCACAGCACTGCTGTTGTCCTGTAGCTTTGGTAGGCGCTCGGTGGTTCCCAGAGAGTCTTGATTGGTGTATTTATTGGTGTTATTACTGTCGGTGGTGTCGTGTTGCGCATCGGCGCTGGCCCGGTCCGGTAAAGCAGAACTCCCGCCGCTGAGAACCAGCAGAACCAGCAGAACCGGTCCCTGACGGCGCACCATGTCTGGTTTAACGGTTAAACGTGCGCAGCTGCGGAGAACAGCGCGTTCGCCATCACACCTGCAATAAAACAACAACAGATTACCTCAGAATGAACACCACACGGCCGAGTCTCTGAAAGCAAGACGAGCTAAACACCCTCGATGAGCGTTATTCATCAGACGGATGTCGTGCGTCTAGGTGTAACGCAAATAAAGCAGAAGGTTGTTACCTCCGAGAAGCAGAGCCAGCCGAGCATCTGTCCGAGCGTCACTGCTGATGATCACATCTCCGTCACGAGCCTCGAGCAGCTCTGCTGAAGACGTGTTCTGCTTTTAGACAGCGTACGCACTTCTGCTAAACACGGGCAGACCGTCTGCTGAGGGATGTGTCGAGTTTTGTGTCTCATCGCTTTGCTGAAAATAGCTGAAACACACCGGTTACGTCAGCGTCTTAATGTCTGTCAGGTGACTTTTAAAAACGTCCTGTATCAGAAAGATTCAGAAAGATGCGCATGTAATTTGGCATTAGTTTATAATGTGTGCCCTCCTCCTGTGTGTGTTTTCAGCTGTTAGAATATGACTCCATCTAGTGTTCATCATCAGCACAGGTTAATGATCGGAGACACTAGAGACTAATCCAGATCACCCAACGCTGTTTCAACCCGTCTCTGACGCCACACACAAACACACCCAAAAAAAACACACACAACTCACACACACACAAACACACAAACACACACACTCTCTCTATCACACACAAACAACAACACTCTCACACACACACACACACACTCTCACACACACACACACACACACACACACACACACACACACACTCTCACACACACACACACACACACACACTCTCACACACACACAAAAACACACACAAAAACACACACAAAAACACACACAAAAACACACACAAAAACACACACAAAAACACACACACACACACACCACACAACACACACACTCTCAAAAAACACAACACCCACACCACACTCTCACACAAACACACACGACAAACAAACACGAACAACTCTCTGCCCTCCACACACTCTCAACACACACACAAACACCACATAACACACGCACACACACACACACACACACCCCCCACCCAAACACACACACACACACACACAACCCACACACACTCGCACACTCACACACCCACACACACACACAACACACACTCTTCTTGCACCCACACACACGCTCACACACACACACACAAACACACAATCATAAACACACACACACACAAACACACAACAAACACACACACACACAAACACAAAACACACACACACAAACACAAACACACACACACACAATCTCACACACTCTCACACACACACACTCTCTCTCTCTGTTTCTCACACACACACACACACTCACACCTACACACACACTCACACCCACACCCACACACTCAAACACACACACACCCCTCACACACACACACACCACTCTCACACACACACACTCTCAAACACTCACACAGCTGAAACACTCTAACACAATACCACAAACACCACCACACACACACACCACACACACTCCTAACACCACACACACACAAACACACTCACACCCACACACACACACAAACAAAAACACAAACACAAACACACACACACTCTCACACACTCACACACACACACTCTCACACACACAAACACAAACACACACACTCACACTCACACACTCTCTCACACTCACACACCACACACACTCTCTCACTCACACACAAACACAAACACACACACAAACACACACACACACACCCACACACCACACACACACACTCTCTCACACACAAAAACACACACACACACAAAAAAACACACACACTCACACACACACACTCAAACACACACTCACACACACACACACACTCCCACACACACAAACACACACACAAAAAAAAACACACACACACACACACACACACTCTCACACAAACACACACCCACACAAATGACCTCTCTCACCACCTACACACACACACACACACGCCACCTGGTAACACACTTGACGTAAAGACTGACCCACCCCCCCGCGGACTGCGTGAGCGACGAGATGAAGGTATAGGCCTATAATGAGCTGATTTAGAGGATGTGATGGGGATGATGGGTCCAAACAAACACCGAACATGTTTATCTGGCGGTTGAGAGTCAGCGCTTGCGGACTAAGACCAGAACATGACGATCTCAGAACAGTTATAGTTAAAAGAACCCTGGAGTACTTAGAGTTTATAGAGTAGAGTGTGCATCAGGCCACTGCACACTTCTCTCTCTCTCTCAAAACACACACATCAGGACAACACCCACAACACTTCTCTCTCACACACGACAACAACTCTCTCACACACTCACTCACTCCCACACACTCTCAAACACACTCACACACACACACTTCCACACACCTCTCTTGACACAACACACACACCCACTCTCTCTATACCACACACCCCCCACACCACACTCTCTCTCACAACACAAACACACCAACACACCACACTGTCTCGCACACACTAACTCAACTCACACTCACTACAACACACTCTCTCTCTCTCTAACACAAACACACACTCTCTTCACACACTCACTCACTCAGACACACTCTCACACACACTCACTCACACACATACACACACACACACTCAGACACAATTCGCACACTCACTCTCACACTGACACACACTCTCACACACACTCAGACACACACACACAAACACACACCACTACACTACACACTCCTCACCCCTCATCACTTCACATCTCACCCACACTCTCGAAACACACTCTCAACACAACACTCAGACACACACAACACACACACAGCCACAACACACACTCTCACACACACTCAGACCACACATCACACTCACTACAAACCACTCACAAACACTCACCCCACACTCTAACACACCTCAACACAACTCAGACACACACCAATCAACACACTCAGACAACCACACTCACTCACTCACACTCACCACACACCACACTTTACACACACTCCAACACACCACTCACACAGACTTAACACACCCACTCACATCACACACACTCTCACACCAATCACACACACACACACACTCCACTCTCACACACACACACACACACAAACCACTCACATCACACGCCCACCTCACACACACACACACACTCACACCACCCACACACACACACCACACACACTACTCACACACACGCACACACACACACTCACTCCCACACAAACACACACACACACACACACTCACAACACACACTCTCACACACACCACACACACACACCCCAACACACACCACACACTCACACAGACTCTCACACACAGTGTAAACTCAACACTCTGCACACACACTAACCACACAGCACAAGAACGCACACACACACACAACACAAACCACATCACTCACTCACTCACACTCCACACACACACACACTCACACACACGCACACACTATAACACACACACAATAACACACACACAAAAACACACACACACACACACTCTCTCTCAAACACACACACACACTCTCTCTCACACACACTCACACACTATCTCTCTCTCACACACACAACACACACTCTCTCACACACTCACTCAATCACAACTCAACACCCACATCTCTCTCTCTCTTCACACACACACCACACTATCTCTCACACACTACACTCACTCACAACACTTACTCACACACACTCACTCACACACACTCACTCCCTCTCTCTCTCTCTCACACACACACTCGCACACTCACTCACTCACACACACACACTCACTCTCTCTTTCACACACACACTCACTCACTCACACTAACACACACTCTCACACACACACACAAAAACACAAACACACACACACTCTCACCACAATCACACACTCTCACACACAATAAGAAACACACACACACACACAACTCAACCTCCAACACTAACACACACTCTCACACAATCAGACACACACAATCACACGCACTCACACTCACTTCACACACACTCTCAACCACACCCACACACACTAAGAAAACTCAGGACACACACACTCACTCACTCACACTCCCACCCACACAACTCACACACACTCACTCACACTCACACACACACTCACACACACACTCACACACTCACACACACACACACACACACACACACACACACACACACACACACACACACACACTCACACACACACACACACTCACACACGTACTCACACAGAACACACACACACAGCTCACTCAACTCACTCACTACATCTCACAGCACACCACACTCTTCACACCACACTCACCACTCACACACACAGACACACACACACACCACCTGAGACACAACACACACACCATCTGAGACACAACACACACACACACACACACACACACACACACACCACACACTCACACACACACACACACACACACACTCACTCACACTCACACACACACACACACACACACACACAACAAACTACCATACACAAATATGTTCTAAGAACGTTTTCCTAATTAAGTTATGAAAACGTTATATTTTATTCTCAGAACACTAATGCGTGCATTTTTTAAAACGTATTTTTTTATGGTTATGTGAACGTTAAGGGAACATTGCATTTGATCATTTTGCACAGCTAAAAAATGCCCGTATCAGGTTCTGCAAACATTAAGGGAAGTGTTTTGTAGCCGGTGCTCTGATCTCTAGCAACTTTTAAAAAGCGTTAGACGAGCGTCCAACTAAACTGTTTCAGAAATAAAACCTTCCATTCATGACGTGTCTGTGTAACGCTCTGAGAACGTTTGTTATTACAGCCTATTAAACGATCATGAAGCACAAACAATTTATAAAACAACAAAAAATGCGAAAGAGTAGAATAAACAGGCCTGTCTAAAGTCCTCTGAGTCTGAGAGTTTTCACTGACGCTGCTGAGTCTCAGTGATCAGATGTTTATCGTCGCTCAGGCGTTTCATAAGAATAATAATGATTAAAGATGAAAATCCCCGCGGCCTCAGAAGCCTGGAAAACTGCAGAGCGTCTGGTGTTCGAGTTTAATGGAGCCTGAAAGCACGCTGTTCAGGCTGAGATTGTTCATCTGAGCGTGTGTGTGTGTGTGTGTGTTTATATACTGAGCTGAAGTGAACGACAGTGCGTTACGAGCCGCGCGATGGACGGAGCGGACGCGGAGAGCGACAGACGGCCCTGAGACAGACAGATACAGAGAGACAGACATGTCTGAGATCCTGACGGTGGACGCCATCCTCTTCGGCCTGCTGGTGTTCTCCGGCATCGTAGGAAACATTCTGGTCATCCATGTGGTGAGAGAGAACCTCCGACACGAATAACCAAGACGCACGCTTTTATTTCAGTGCATTTCTCTGTTTTGGCAGAGACTTTTATCCAGTGTGACTTACAGTGCAATCAAAGTTTGCATTTCCATAGTTTCTTGCTTTCCCTGGGACTCGAACTCGGGACTTGGCTCAATTGACTATCACTAACGATTACGTGAAAAATGATAAAGAAGAGCGTCTTTCTTAACTCTCAAGAATCTTAAAAAACATAAAGCCTATTTTAGGACCATTAAGATAAAACTAAAAAATTTTTTTTTCCCGGTTTGATTTTAAGTAAGTTTGCTTAATGTGATGCGGAAGGTGAGGAAATAAGGATTGTAAAGTATTTAAATAATATGAAAATTTTTTTTGTACTTTCGTTTTTGCTGATTTAAATTAAATGAATAAAATTAAATTAAATATTTAAACCAACTAAACGGAAAACAGAATTTTATTTAATCTAAATATTTTAGATATTTAAAATAACATTTTTATATTAAATATTACAATAACTATTTCTTATTATTTTAACAGTATCCATTTAATTTTTCTCAAATCATTTCATATTTCATGTTTTTTTTATTTCATCAAAGCAAATATTTAATATGAAAGTATTATTAAAACTATAGGTAATAAATTAATATAATTAATTTGAACAAATAAAAACCATGAAAAACGAAATCGAACTATTTAGATATTTAAATAAATATTTAATATTAAATTAAATTAAAGCATGAATTAATAATTATGAATTTATCATTTTCGTAAAACATTTCATATTTAATCGCTAAATAATCTAAAATAAATATTTAAGTTACTATTAAAACACAAATAATTTTATTAATTCCATTCAATTTTAAAGGGGGGGTACAACGTTGTTTCATGCATTCAGAGTTGTTTACACCGTTAAAGAGTTGGATTCTCATGCTGAGCATGGACCAAGTTTCAAAAAACTATTTGGACTTATGACGGAGTATTTCTGTGCCAAAAATCGTACTTCCGGGTTCGTACAAGTTTCAGAGAGTTTTTTTATAGTGGCTCTTCATGACATAGACGAGGGTGGAACTCCTTATATGGGCATTTCTCCCAGAAGAGCGCGCCCGCGCACGCATCGACCCGAGCCAGAGGCAGGAGATCGCGCCATCAACACGCTTCATTCAGACCTAGGCCAGCGCTGCACGAGGAACTCGCACCGGGAAGAATGTCTCCAAAGAAGTGTGTATCTGGTTGTAAGGGAAAGATAACTTTGTTCAGCTTCCTAAAGAACCCAGCGTTATGTAAACAGCAGATGCAGTTTGTTTTCCGGAGCAGCAACGCAGTTTCACAAGTGTGTTTGTTGACTACTGAAAGATGGAGCGGTCCAGCTATAAAAGATCCCGGTCATGATTCAGAACTGCAGACGGTAAGTGAAACCGCATCAAATGTCTGTTTTGTTGGCATCCGGCGCCCAAGTGCTCGTCACTCTTTACTCTACTCCGCCCATAGCTCGCCTCCAGGAGCTCGGCTGTTCCGGAGAGAATCGTAAAGCTGTATCTTTCTTTTATAAATATGATAAAACTAAAGACTTTTTGGAGATATGAAGGATGCAGTACTACTCTATAGGTACTCAAGATTAACATGAGATTGGGTGAAACTCTGTGTGTTATGTCCTCTTTACATATTTATTTTTAATATCGTGAATAATGAGCATTACCAATAAAAATCGAGAAACAAGTAAACCATATGGATGCAACAAAATATCATTTAGTTTCTGACTGTGGGCTGAAATGCAACATGGACGTGTCAACATTCGATTGTGTGTTGTGTGCTCGCAGGTGTTCCAGTGCGCTAAAGAAAGCGCCTCCCGCCATCTGCCGCCCTCCGACACCATCCTGGTGAACCTGTGCATGGCCAACCTGCTGACCTCGGTCTTCCGGACGGTGCCCATCTTCGTGTCGGATCTGGGTCTGGAGGTGTCGCTGTCGCCGGGCTGGTGCCGTGTCTTCATGCTGCTGTGGGTGTGGTGGCGCTCGGTGGGCTGCTGGGTGACTCTGGCCCTCAGCGCCTTCCACTGCGTGACCCTGCGGAGGCAGCATGTTAGCATGGGTCCGCTGGGTCATCAGCGCGAGCGCCGGCGCATCTGGGGCGTCCTGGGCGTCGTCTGGGCCGTCAACCTGCTGTTCTCGCTGCCGGCGCTGGTGTACACGACACATGTGCGCGGAAACGCCACGGTGGAGCTGATGGTGATCAGCTGCACGACTCGCCCGCTGCTGGGCTGCGTTTGGGAGTTTCCCACCGACCAGCAGGGCTACGCCTTCGCCTCCACGTCGCTGGCGCTCAACGAGATCATGCCGCTGATTCTGATGGTCGGGACTAATTTCGCGACGCTGCACTCGCTGGCCAAACACATCCGGGCGGTGACGGCGGGCGGCGGCGGGGCGGCGGAGCTGGACGTGTCCAGCGAGAGGAAGGCAGGTCACGTGATCATGGCTCTGGTCGCGCTGTTCGTCGGCTGCTGGGTGCTGCAGGTCGCCGCGGTCACGTACTACAACCACAACGGCGGGAAGCACACGGAGGGACTGCTGACCGTCGCACATTTCTCGGCATCGCTCTTCGTGGGCTTCAGTCCGCTGGTGGTGACGCTTGGACACGGGAAACTGCGCCGGAGAATCAGCGCGATGATGCAGCGCTGGACGCACTGGATCACACGCTCGCGAGCGGACGCCGCCGCGCAGAAAGACGTGACAGTCGCGAAAACCGCACAGAGCGGGAAAACGTGACTTATATTTGCATCAGTCATGTGCGCAAATTGAGGCCCATTTTTTTTTCAGTATTCACAGCCAGCAAATAGAAAGTTCACAAGATAAACCTTTATTTGAAATAGAAATCTTTTGTGACGGTATAAATGTCTTTACTGTCACTTTTCATCAATTTAATACGGAAATCCATTTCTGCTACTGAATAAAAAAGTTTCTATCTCACACTTATGACTTTTTTTCGCAACTGCGAGTTTATATCTTGCAATTCTGAGAAATATAAACTTGCAATTGCAAAAAATTTAAGGATTGCAAGATATAACTCGGAATTGTGAGAAAGTCCGAATGGCGAGAAAAGTTCAAAATTGTGAGATAAAAACTGAATTGCGAGAATAAAATCAGAACTCCATGAGATAAAAACTCATAATTGCAGAAAAACTTCAAACTTTGAGATAAAAAGGAATTGCGAAAACAACTTGAATTGCAGAATAAAATCAGACTATGAGAAAAAACTCCCATTGCGAGAAAAAAATCAAATTTTTGAGATTAAAAACTCAATTCTGAGAAAAAAGTCAAAATTTTGAGATAAAAACTGAATTGCGAGAAAAAAGTCAGAATTGTGCGAGATAACGCATTTGCGAGAAAAATCAGAATTGTGGAAAAAACCTGATTGCCGAGAAAACTGAATTGCAGAAAAATTCAAAATTTGTGGATAAAAAAACGAATTGCGAAATAAAATCAGAACTATGAACGATAAAAACTCACAATTTCGGAAAAAGCAAAATTTGAGATAAAACTCAGAATTGCGGAAAAAAGTCTAAAATTTGGATATACAACTGAATTGCGAGAAAAAGTCAGAATTGCGAGAAAGTCAGAATTGTGAGATAAAAACTGAATTGCGAGAATAAACTGAATTGCGAGATAACTCAATTGCGAGAAAAAAGTCAGAATTGAGAGAAAAAAAGTAAGAATTGCGAGAAAAAAAGTCAGAATTATGAGATAAAAAGTCACAATTTCGACATAAGTCAAAATTTTGAGATAAAACTGATTGCGAGAACACAGTCAGATTGCTAGATACCTCAATTGCGAGAAAAATTCAGAATTGTGAAAAAAAGTCATAATTGTGAGAAGAACCTGATTGCGAAGAATAAACTGAATTTCGAGAATAAAACTAATTGCGAGATAACTCAATTGGCGATAAAAGAAGTCAGAATTGTGAGAAAAAAGTCAGAATTGTGAGAAAGAAACTGAATTGCGAGAATAAACTGAATTGCGAGAATAAACTTAATTGCGAGATAACTCAATTGCGAGAAAAAAGTCAGAATTGTGAGAAAAAAGTCAGAATTGAGATAAAAACTCATAACTGCAAGAAAAAAATCAAAATTAAGAAATAAAAACTCACAATTAACTTTTTTATTTTTAATTCAGTGGCAGAAACGGGCTTCCGTACTTTAATGCGTCCTTGATGAATAAAAGTATTGATTTCTAATTAAATCACACTTATCCAAATGTTTTTGCAAAAATATTGTGCAGCACAACTGTGTTCAACATTGATAATAATCAGAAATGTTTCTTTCTTGAGCATCGATGTTTTTTCATCATATTATACTGATTCTGACGATCGTTTACACTGCATACCTGGAGTAATGGATGCTGAAAATACCGCTGCAAATCACAGAAATACATTACAGTTTAACAGATATTCACAGAGAAAACAGCTGTTTTACATTCTAATAATATTTCACAATTTTTACTGTATTTATGATCAAATAAAATGCAACCTTGGTGAGCAGAAGAGACTCAAAACCTTCAAAAATTATTACAAACCTTTGGCCGCTATAGTATACATGAAAAAAGAGCAACTATGAGGTGATAAAAATGATTAATGCGTTCATGTTTTTAAAATTCCAGTAAATAATGAATAAATCTGAAGTTAATAATGCTGTTCAAAATCCAGTGTTTCACTGCAATTAATCTCGTTTGAAGCAGAAATCTGAGCAAATTCTGAGGTTTTTGTTTTAAACAAGAAAAGAAACGTAATTTTCTTCGAAAACATGTATATGTATAAAACCCTATGCACTATGAGGCCCAAGTAAACGGATGTTGTTTTAACCATTTTTGCTCTTTTATTTAGTTTTATTCTTATGTGTAAATAAATGACGGTTTTATATGATCCGCAGTGTCAGTGCATTGCTGTTAATCGTCTCAAACACACACGATATCTGCAGAGAATCTCCAGTCAACTATGAAGAAAAAGTCTGAACAAATTCACAGACATTCGTTCAAGAGTTTAATCAGTCGAACAGCAGCCAGACACGATACAGATACAGACAAACATGATGTAGTCCAAACAAAAGACTTTTCCTCAGTCACAGAGAACTCGGTTTGACTGATGATCGACACGCTGAAACTATTTCATAACGCAGCATGTCTCTGATATCTGATGTCTATCCAAATACAGAGATTATACGCGACAGGACTGACGTTATAAACGCCCGCAGCTGCCTGTGGCCCACGGCGAGGACGATGGGCGAGAACGCGATGAAGCTCATGTTGGCGAAGCGAGCGATGATGAGCAGGAACTCCGTGGAAGATCCGCGGTTATAGTTGAAGTAGTTGACCGAGATGACGTTCGTTCCCCACGACGAAATGAAGAGCACGTTTAGAGTCAAAATCACCTGAGAAAACACAGAAGTTCTGTTAGTCGAGTTTAACTTTGACCCGGAGGAGATGCATAAAAAGTTCTAAAAAATGCATAGTGTTTAGTAAGGGAACGACACTTATGCTTTAAGACCCTCAAAATACACATCATTTTACATTTTTACAAGAGATGCAACCATTTAAATTGTTCAGGTCATTTTGACCCGGGTATGTGTGGAGCACCATTAGTGCCAAAAATACTTTTGTTAAATGACCTTTGAAGTTATATTAGTGTCAAAAACCTGTTGTAAAATATATTTCACACTTTCTCCATACCTCACACAGTTTTGGACTGAATTGTGTTGATGAACATGAACATGTGCGTCTATCGACGTGAAAACCTGATTACGTTTCATCTGAAAGTGAAATCTATGCACGTAAGACGAATTTACTTTGTTGAAAATGTCATACTTGTGTCATTTTGCTAGACACAAACATGTAGGTTTTATAAATGGGAACAGCGTTTGAGCAATCATGAGTTAAATTAAATTCCATTAATTCTCAGATTGTATGTTCTTATAAATTTTACACAATCATAAATTCAAATAAAATTTCTAATCAATACGGAGAAAAATATATGTGTATTTTGCATAATTTTTTTGTGTGTGTGGTTCATGTGCAATATGAAATTTCAAAGAATTTCAAATAATTTTTATTAAAAAGAGATAAATGCAATAATAACGTAATAAACTTTGAATTTTTTCCATGCACACTCATTAATGAGATCAGACATTAAATTAAGGCTGTTTTATAAAGCAACAATCCTTTGTGTCCAAACGGATGCAGAATGCAAAGCAGCATGCAGATTTTAAATGCATTATACAGTAATTTCCTATTGAAATCCCACACTCACTTTAGCGGCCCGTCGCTCCGCGGGGATCCGGGTGACGACTGGCGCGTCCTGACTCTTGTTGCCGGTGTTGCGCGAGTGTCCGTGAGCGTACAGCGTCAGCAGCGAGCCCAGGTTGGTGATGTTCATCAGGCAGATGGGAATGGATTCGTGGATCACCATGGAGGAGGTGGCGAAGGCCAGGCCGCTGTATGCCGATGGAAAGTCCCAAATACAGCCCATCAGCGGCCGAGTGGTGCTGCTCACCAACATCAGCGTCTGCAGGAGAGGTCAGAGGTCAAACGAGGTCGTGCACGAGGTCAACACAGATAAAGAGTCGGACTGACCTCGGTGGAGTTCTCGTCTCCGTTCTTGGAGAAGATGAACGCTGGGATGGCGTAGATCAGATTGAGGCTCCAGACGAGGACGAAGCCGAGGATGAGGGATCCAGGGGGCCCGCGGGGGCCGTGCAGGGTGATGACGGGCGGAGCGACCCGACGCAACGTCTGGAAGTGAAACGCGCTGAGAAAGAACGTCGACCAAACGTTGGCGGAGCGCAGCCAAACCCAGATGCCCATCATAAGGTGGCACATATCTCTACTGAGGAAAATCTGTGAGGAAACACACAAGTTGGTGTTCGAATCAGAGGAATCACATAAACCATTAGCTATGTTTCCATCCAAAGATTCGAATTTAACTTTAAATAGAGCATTAAAATAGGTGGATGGAAACATAGCTATTGACATAATCCACAAACAAAACAAGAATTTCAGACCGGACAAACTTCTGTCTGCCAAGTGTTTAGATTGTAAAGCACGTTTCTATCCAATAAAAAACTCTTGATTTAGAGTCAAACTGGTTTTTAGTTGGTTTTGAATGTTCTGAACAATCAATAGCTCTAGTAATGAATCAAACTCCCAGCAGTAACCTACATAACCCAATCAATCTCTGAAGAACGAATCAATAGACCCGCCAAACCCATTATTTTTGGTGGTGGTCCTCAAGTCAAGACTTTCACAAAACTGGACCAAAAAGACACCAGGTTGGATTTATACCTTAGAGACTGAACCCGGATCGCAGCTCCACACCTCAATATCCATCCATTCATTAATAATTATCCATCCAACCAAGCCACTGTGTTGAGAATCACACAAACCATCGACACAATCCACCAACCACAAACAAGCATGTTTTAGCTTTATCTGTCAAGTGTTTGAAATTGTAAAGCATGTTTCTATTCAATAAACGACACTTGAGTCAAACTGGTTTTTAGTTGGTTTTGAATGTTCTGAACAATCAATAACTCTAACTCCCAGCAGCAACCTAAATAACCCAATTAATCTCTGAAGAATGAATCAATAGAGCTATCAAACCCCCAAACGTGAGTTGATGGTGTTCTTCTACTGTGTCAGCAGCTCAAAACCTTCACAAAACTGGACCAAAAAGACACCAGGTTGGGTTCACACTCATTTCAGTGGATTGGCTATAGAGATTGAACCCAGATATCCACACCCCATTCACTAATAATTATCAATCCAACCAAACATGCATCCACTTGGTCATGCCATCGTACCTCCGCTCCCAGATCGGACACCATCACGACTGTGTTTCTAACCAAAGACACCATCAGGTTGGAGAAAGCCATGTTGACCAGAATCACGTCAGAGCTCCGGACGGCTCCCGTCTCGCGCAGAAGGCTTTCCCCGACCACTGCGATGACCGTGGTGTTCCCCACGTTCCCCAGCATCACCAGAATGACATAGAGAGCGAAGTATAACGGCGACGAAGAGATCTGCTGACTGACGCTTGAGGGTTTTCTTTGAGGGGCCATGTTTCTTCAAACGTCTTCAGACGTCAATCGTGAATGGAGCTTCTCTCAGAACGTCTCAGAGATGTAGTCATTTCTCCATCCAAGCGCCTCCCTCTCCGCCCTTCGACCGCGAGCCCCTTTTATGGGCCGTGGTTACCAGATAAATATCAAACCAATGGTTCTGCTGTCATAGGAGAAGACGGCATGAATGGCAGGTGAGATTCCACCAGAGATATCAATGTTTTGGGATACATGAGCTGAACTTGCATCTTTGCACACGAGGGAGTAAATATCCCCACCTGGTTAATTAAACTCAAGCTAGTTAGCAGTCTAATTCATTAGTAAGCCCACCACAATCCCACAGAGTGTGGGTCCAAAAACAAAAACTCCTGAAGGTCGTTACTGGAGTCATGGTTTTAAGAACAATGTTCTTTGTACTTTCGATTAGGGATGGTCAATCCTCTCAACACATAAAACTACTGATTCTGAGTACAATGCATAATGAGCGTCGTGAATACTGAGCACATTGTCTAAACTACGCATACTCTATTTAGATGCAGAGTGGTTTCCACCAACCTGATGACCTGATTAATATCTGTTTTAATCACACACTGTTGGCGTCCAAGAGAAACAGACAGTGATGGAGATGACCACCGACCTCTGAAAGAAAGACATTTTGAACATATTCATTTTCATATTAAACACCGCATCAATCATTCATCATTAGACTGAAAGAGTTTTGAGTATGACAGTTTGTATTAATTCAAACCATTCAAGTCAATTTATAACAAAAATACAGCAACCCAGAAGATAAGTAGAAAAATAACCCCCAAAAAATCAACGGTTAATGCAGTTTAAACATGGTAACCACAATTGGCCATGGTTTTGCTACACTAACCATAGTTTAAACGTGGAATTTGTAGTAAAACTGTGGTTATAAAAATGGTAATCAATCCACCAAAAAAAAAAACATGGTATAATTTTACTATAATAAAACCATGGCTAACTGTCGTAAAGGAAGATATTTGGATAATGGGGGGATTTGTTCATATATTTTATATAAACGTAGACGAACAATCCAGCTAACAATTTTTGGTTCCCAGAACGTTATTTTTTTGGTTTGTTTTTGGTTAGCCAGGAAAGTTTTCTTAACGTTCCCAGAACGTTTGTTTTTACTTATTCTATTATTCTAACGTTCCCCTAACGTTATTCTAACGTTCCCAGAAAGTTAGTTTTTTTGTTTTTAAAACGTTAATCTAACGTTAGAACGTTCTCTGTATGTTAATTTTAGGTTATTTAATAAACACCACAATGCAACGTTCTTGGAACGTTATTTTATGATTACAAAAAAAACTAAAAAGAATGTTCCCCTAACGTTAGTATTAGGTTACCAAAAAATAACCAAACGGTAACCAAAAACTAACGTTAGGGGAACGTTCTGTGTTTGCTGGGAATGATGTGTTAAGCACATACACACATAAATACATATATTGATGTACAAATAAAGCAATCGTGATGTAAACGTGTGTTAATCGGCTGATGCGCGCTCCTATTTTAAATCATTTTTAACGGTCGATCGCCACAGAAAACGCGCAAAGGTGGATCGGAAAACATTTAAACTTTAAACTGTCAAGAAACGCAAACAGACGGATGCGTTTCAAATGTTTTTTTGCAAATGCATGTGAAATGAATAGATGAAATATGAACCATAAATTAATTAAACACTCAAACTCGTCAGGTGATCTCAACAGCATTCTTCATCATATCAAAGCTCACTCTTCTGCATCTCAGTTCTCTGGTTGTGGATTATGAGTTAAATCGATCCTAGTGTGATGATGTTGTTTAATAGTCGCTAGAAACACATCACAACTCAATACTGCTGTCAATATGACACACATCTGGCTGACTGATGCAGAAAGAGACATTTATTAACACAATGTACGAGAATTGAACCGCTTACGTGTTTGGCTCCATTTTTAAGACTCTGCTCTGTTAAAAATGCTGGGTTAGAAAAAACAACAACAACCCAATCTGGTGGATAAATATAGGACAGAAGAGAACATGAAGGGTTAATCTATTATAATAATTGGGCTGCACAAGTAACCCAGCTGTTTAAAACTATTCTAGGAGGAAGGGAGCAACAGCTCAGTGAGCTGGAATCTGTGGCAGAATAACAATTTTATGGCATAAACATGATTTTATTTTACTTTAGTGCACGTACACTTGCTAATATTTATGTTAGCAATGTAAAAACACAATCTAAGAGTAAAGAAACACAGGTTTACCTTGTGCCGTCTTTCCGTCAAACACTGGCGTTGGTGCGACGTGACGTGGCACATTTGGATCGCTCCCATTATAATCAGTGAAGCTGCCCACACTGCAAACCCTTCTCTGATTATAACAGAAGCGGTCCAGTGTATGTCTGCATTCGTCCAAAGCCAACAGCCCTAGCAGACATGAAATAATAATAACCATATTATCTGAGACAACAGATGTTTTTCAGTCTCTACAGCAGTAACAATTTGATAGAAACACGAGAGAGTGCAAACCTTCAGTTCAAGACAAATGAAATTACTCAAACGATTCTTCAGTTTTTATTATTACTGATGCTTCAGTTCCATTCGGGTTGATGCAGATAAACCGTCCGCTCTCACAGCCATTATATGATTTGATATGTGTCCAGAAATTCTTTGGAATTTTGATAGGAGACGTCCTATAGACGTATCGCAGATGAGCAAACGCTCTAAAAAATACATCTTGCAGATGTAATGCCGACGTCAAATAGACGTCTCCGTGATGTACGTGTGCTAGTTTTACATACATTCTAAATCATAAACATCTTAGAGACGTCTTAAAGACATCGCTAGGAAATGTCCTATAGACGTATCGCAGATGAGCAAACACTAAAAAATGCATCTTGCAGATGTAATGTAGACGTCAAATAGACATCTCCGTGATGTACGTGTGCTAGGTTACATACATCTAAATCATAAACATCTTAAAGATATCTAATAGACGTCTATAGGAGACGTCCAAGGACGTATCGCAGATGAGCAAACGCTCTAAAAAATACATCTTGCAGATGTAAATGCAGACATTAAATTGACGTCTCCGTGATGTACGTGTGCTAGTTTTACATACATTCTAAATCATAAACTCTTAGCGCATCGAAAGAATCTGATAGGAGACGTCCGCAGAGAGCAAACGATCATAAAAAAATATGTATTGCAGATTTTTTTGTAATAAAGGACGGCCAATAGAAATCTCGTGATGTACATGTGACTTAGTTTTACAACATTTAAATCAATAAAATCTTAGAGCGCCTTAAGACATCTGATAGGAGACGTCCAAAGAGTTATCGCAGATGAGCACAACGCTCCTAAAAAATATGTCTTGCCGATGTAAGTCGACGTCAAATGGACCATCTCCGTGATGGACATGTGAGAGTTTTACATAACATTCTAAATTCATAAAACATCTTAGAGAACATCTTAAAGACATGATAGGAGACGTTCTAGCAGATGAGCAAACGCTCTAAAAAAATACGTCTTGCAGATGAGGTCAAATAGACGTCTCCGTGATGTACATGTGATAGTTTACATACCTTCGAAACATAAAACATCGTAGAGAGTCTAAAGACATCTGATAGGAGGACGCCAATAGGACGTATCGCAGATGAGCAAAACGCTCTAAAAAATATGTCTGCAGATGTAATGTCGAAGTCAAATAGAATCTCGTGTGGCAGTGTAGTTTTACATAAATTCAAATCATAAACATCTTAGGAGACGTCTTTAAAGACATATGATTAGGAGAGTCAATAGACGTATCGCAGACAGATGAGCAAACGCTCTAAAACATATGTCTTGCAGATGTAATGTCGACGTCAAATAGACATCTCCGTGCTGGACATGTGATAGTTTTACATACATTCTAAATAATAAACATCTTAGAGACGTCTTAAAGACATCTGATAGGAGACGTCCAATAGACGTATTGCAGATGAGCAAACTCTAAAAAATATGTCTTGCAGATGTAATGTAGACGTCAAATAGACATCCTCGTGAGGGACATGTGCTAGTTTTACATACATTCTAAATCATAAGCATCTTAAAGACATCTAATAGACGTCCTATAGACGTATTGCAGATGAGCAAACGCTCTAAAACATATGTCTTGCAGATGTAAATGCAGACACCAAATAGACATCTCCGAGATGTACATGTGCTAGTTTTACATAATCTAAATCAAAAAATCTTAGAGACATCTTAAAGACATCTGATAGGGACGTCCACATGGAAACGTATCGGCAGGTTGAGCAAACGCTCTAAAAAATAGTCTTGCCAGATGTAATGTCGCGTCAAATAAGGACATCTCCGGATTGTTTACCTGTGTCAGTTTTACATACATTCTAAATCATAAACATCTTAGAGACGTCTTAAAGACATCTGATAGGAGACGTCTCGCAGATGAGCAAACGCTCTAAAAAATACATCTTGCAGATGTAATGCCGACGTCAAATAGACGTCTCCGTGATGTACGTGTGCTATCAGGTTTTTTTTTTTTGAAGGCACCCCGACCCTGAGTCTTTCCTCTTGAGTAAATACATGTAGCTTTATTAAAAATTAATAATGTGACACACAGAAACACACTTTTATGATGCAGAATATAATGTGATATGTCTTTGATATATGTAGCTTGTCTGTCCATATAGAGTGAGACAGCTGTCTGTCAGATTATACACGACAGAATTGACTTCATGAACGCTCTGAGCTTCCTGTGGCCCACGGCGAGGACGATGGGCGACAGCGCGATGAAGGTGATGTTGGCGATGCGAGCGACGATGAGCAGGAACTCCGTGGACGAGGTGGAAGATCCGCGGTTATAGTTGAAGTAGTTGATGGAGATGATGCTGGCACCCCAAGACGAGATAAAGAGGACATTCAGAGCCAGAATCACCTGAGGAAACACACAGAGATGTTCCGCTATCACTCATTCTTCTGTTCTGTGATACTGATTCAAAAACAGCACGATCTATTCACACTTCTGTCACTTGCTGGAGAACCAGAACATGAAGCGGCTTGCATGTGTTCCCAACGGACGCTGATCTGCTCTTCCCACAGGATTACGGCCGTAATAGAGGATCCACGAAGCTCATTAGCGGAGGAAATGATATCTTCACGGTATAATTAGGGGTTGGGTCTGGGACTGCACTGCTTAGTAGGTCTTGTTGGATTTGTACACTAGATTTGAGAGAGAACCACTGAAATCCAAATCGATCATGTCTGTAACGTCGCAATAAACATTAGCATTTTAGTAGATATTTAAAATGACTCTGTTTCTTTTTTGGGAGGACGGACTAAAAGCGTTGATGACATCATCATGCACTTGGGGGCGTGTCCGGTTTTTTGTCCGGTAAGTGTATTAACATATACAGAAAACTAAACCATTTTGCGGGATCTTCGAGGATGTAAATGTCACCCCAGGTCTTCTGTTTAATTCATACCAGCAGTATCTGATTACATGTAATCTGGATTACATAATCAGATTCCAAAAAACGAACTGCTTGTAATTAGAGTATATTACATTTCAGATTACAGCTACTTTTTATGGATTAAATGATTGCATGTTATTCACACAATGGCAGTAAATCATTCTCCCTAATTACTCTTTTAAACTTCCTCTGTAACAATCCTGCTGTGTGTCGTACCATTTAGCTATGACTATATTCACAAATGTCGTGTATGCAAACCATGCTTCTGAATTTGAGGGGGAAAAAGACTTCTAAAGCTATCAGACCATTTATGAAACAAATAATGAAGTCTGGACAAAAATATTTAAATCCTGGAAGACTTTAGGCGTGTAATGTCATTGCTGTTTTCATGTTTATTGTAACATGTGACATTATTCCAACTGTTCATTGCATTCCCTGGTTTAATGTATTTTATGTTGTTGATATCAAAAAAATTATATAATTTACATCAATTTGGTGTGTTTAATGGTAAGTTTGATAAGAAGTAATCTAAAAAGTAGTCAAAATAGCTCAAATGAGTAACCTAGATTATGTTACTAACTACAGTTTTCATCATGTAATCTGTAATCAGTTACAGACTGATGGATTACTTCTCAAGTAATCTACCCAGAGTTTGGTTAGGAACATTGTGCTCACCTTAGCGGCCCGTCGCTCCGCGGGGATCCGGGTGATGATTGGCACGTCCAGACTCTTCTTGGCGGCTCTTCGTGTTTGTCCGTGAGCGTAGAGCGTCAGCAAGGAGCCCAGGTTTGTGGCACTCATCAAGAAGATGGGAATCATTTCATGGATGACCATGGAGGAGGTGGCGAAGGCCAGGCCGCTGTAGACCGACGGGAAGTTCCAGATGCAGCCAAGCAGCGGTCGAGTGGTGCTGCTCACCAACATCAGCGACTAGACGAGAGGTCAGAGGTCACACACAAGTTAAATAAAAGTCTATGGCTGGGGAGTCCAAATCTCCTCCTGCAACCCTAATTAACCCTAAAAGGGGCAAAACCATAAAGAGACATCATTAAATTAATTTAGTGCTATTTTCCATCTTATTGGAACTCAATGCAATTTCAAGATTTTTGTTTTCAAAACTTATTTTTGATTTTAATGTTTGTATCCCCCAGTATACGTTGCCCCTTTGGGGTATAAATTCACTGGAATCAGAACACTTGTTTATCAATGCTTGTTACAACATGGTTGCTTCGGAATACGGACCTAAGATTGGTCTCTTTTTGAAGAAGACACATTATTGCTGAAGTGAAAGCATTAAAAAAAAGAAATTATAAAAAAAGTTTACAGTAACGATAATGTAGTGTAATAGGTTTTATTATCTAAATAAAACATTTTATAAAATATATTGCACTCTTAAATTGCTATGAAATCAAAGCCATATGTCTAACCAAGTTATGTTCCAAATTTGGAGATGACATCAAAAAAATTGTGGTTCCTGTGAGATTTTGTTTGGGCACTATACCAAAAATAACAACTCTATTGATGCAGTTTTCTGTCACAAATCAATCACTGTCTGTCACAATATCACTTCTATTACAAAACAGTCAGCAAATGTGGAACCTTGACTGTGACCTTTCCAACGATATTTTGTCAAGATTACAAAAATATTTGATTTTCTAAAACACAAGCCACAAGATCTCAGAGTCTATATATATGTTTTTATATCTTGATTTATACCCCTAAAAGGGCGACGAGATGTAAGCATTTAATTTATAAAATTTCTATGTAAGCCTAATGCTGTACAACAGCTTTTTAACCAGGTATGTCCCCTCCAACATGTGTAAATATGTGAACTAGATCAACTTTTATCGTAGATTTCCCACTACAGTCAATCAGACAGGAATGGACACCCCTGGTCTATGGACTCTGATAGCTCAAGAAAGAGTCGGACTGACCTCGGTGGAGTTCTGGTCTCCGTTCTTGGAGAAGATGAACGCTGGGATGGAGTAGATCAGATTGAGGCTCCAGATGAGGCACAACCCAAAGATAAGGGACCTGGGGGGTCCGGGATGGCCGTGGATGTTCGTGACGGGCGGAGCGACCCGACGCAGCGTTTGGAAATGAAACGCGCTGAGAAAGAACGTCGACCAAACGTTCGCAGAGCGCAGCCAAACCCAGATTCCCATCATAAAGCGACACCAGTTTCTATTAAGGAAAACCTGCGAGAAAAGGGCCACGTTGATGATTTCCGGTTAAAAACAGGTGCAGCATCACAATCACCTTCATACGAATAAAGCCACTCAACAAAATCCAACTAGAGTTTTACATTTTCCTTGGATTGTTGGCTGCGGACACTGTTCTACATCATCAAGCACTCATCAATTGCTCCATCCAAGCTTAGGCGACTGAAAACTCTCCCTCAATTCTGGCTGAATAATGAAAGACGAGTCCTCATAAAACGGTAAAACAAAGACTACAAATTTACAAAGTGAACCAACATGTAGGACCTAACATTCGGTTCATAAGTAGCATTTCTGTCCATATCAAAACTTCTTTTGTCCGGTCTCAGCTCTTCTAAAACAATAGAAACATCACAGAAATACTAATGGTTTCCACTACAAATACCATTACAAACAATCAACTTTTAACCATTAAAACCATTTAAAAATTGGTTTTCTGTAGTGTGTTTGGTACATATTCCATTAGGATGTATTGATTTTAAGAAGCTACCAATAGAAGGCGACCAATTACCATTTTCCATTAAAACCAATACAAGTCCCATTATAACCAGTAAAACCTTTCCAAATTTCGTGATGGTGCCTATTGTTTTTTTCAGCAGGGAATATTTTCAGATAACGACATTGTGGATAAGTTTCAGTCAGGGTCTACAACCTACTCTAGCTTAGAGTCTGCTTTGACATCATGTTGACCGTTGATCCTGGACATGCTGATTTATTCACTGCTGCCTTTAACGCGCAGGGGATACGGTAAAAATTTTTTTTTTTTTTTTTCTTTTTTCTTTTTTTCCTTTGTACAAGAATCTTTGCCAGGGAACTCACTATGTACACCAGACTTGGCATCTACTAGTTTTCAGTTCCAGATTTTATATGGTTCAGTGACAAACTCATCATGGTATAACCTCCCTTTACACCTAATCAGATTTCGCTACAGATCTTACATTGGGACTGGAGTTTGGGTGTTTTTTGATGGCAACAGCAATCATTCGATGGGGCGTACTGATATGTTCACATGTACTTTATACAGTATTTTAATGTCAACCTTCTTGTTGTGATATTTATTTATAGAAAGCAAGCACATATGATGTCGATAACACTAGTTTTCAAGAACCCCGCTTATTCATTGGAGATTGATAAACGGTGACTTCTTTGGAAATTATCAGAAGACTACGGAAAAACACTGATACCATGTTTCAATAGGTCTTTCAGCATGGAGACTGAGATTTCAGTGTGCATTTACTAATTTTTGTTAACCTTTTACACGGTATTTAAGACTTAACTATACAACGATAGTAGATTGATTAATGCTGATACTGCGGTATGAGTTCAAAAGTTTACAATCGAAATCTGCAAAATGTAATTTATTTTACCTAAATAAGATGGATCATACAAAATGCATGTTATTGTTTATTTAGTACTGACCTGAATAAGATATTTCACATAAAAGATGTTCACATACAGTCCACAAGAGAAAATAATAGTTGGAATTATAAAAACGACCCCGTTCAAAACTCTTATTAAGAGTTGACTCTTAATACTGTGTTGTTACCTGGATGATCCACAGCTGTTTTTTTTTTGTGATAGTTGTTCATGAGTCACTTGTTTGTCCTGAACAGTTAAAATGCCTGTTGTTCTTCAGAAAAATCCTTCAGGTCCCACATATTCTTTGGTTTTCCAGCATCTTCTGCATATTCGACACCTTTCCAACAATGACTGTATGATTTTGAGATGCATCTTTTCACACCGAGGACAACTGAGGGACTCATATGGAACTATTACAGAAGCTTCAGATGCTCACTGATGCTCCAGAAGGAAAAACCATGCATTAAGAGCCAGGGGGTGAAAACTTTTGAACAGAATGGAGATGTGTACACTTTTCTTATTATGCCTAAATATCAAATTTTTTCACTTAGTGCTGCCCTTCAGAGGCTACAGAAAATGTTTTCCAGAAGACAAAATAAGTTGAATTTACCCTGATCTTCGAATTCAAAAATGTTCCACCCCCCCAGTTCTTAATGCATGCTTTTTCCTTCTGGAAAACCTGTGATGTTGAATCATGGATCAAGGCTGAATTTTATTTTGAATTTGGAAATCGAATTGACGCTGATATTGCACCATGGTTCAACCTCCTGCTTTTCAAAATGGGAGAGCTAAATTTCAACATTGATTTATATGTATTTTGTTAACCGTTTCACACCCATTTAACATAACATGTTGTTTCAGCGTTTTTGCCTTAATCATTGGAAAAACATCAGGTCAACTTTCGGCCGGGTCCAATCATCCATCACACCACAGTCATTCCTCCGTACCTCCATTCCCATGTCGGAGATCACCAGAAGAGAGTTTCTGGCCAGCGACACCATCAGGTTGGAGAAAGCCATGTTGACCAGAATCACGTCAGAGCTTCGGACGGCTCCCGTCTCGCGCAGAAGGCTTTCCCCGACCACTGCGATGACCGTGGTGTTACCCACGTTCCCCAGCAGCACCAGAATGAGGTATACGGCGATGTAGAGCGGAGACGACGCCATGCGCTTTCCTTGAGCGGCCATGCGTCTCCTGATCACTGGACAGTCGAGTGTACTTCTCAGCATTTATGAGCTTCTCTCAGTGACGTGTCAGTGACCTCATACCCTCATCACCATCGTTACCACATATATATCAACCCAACACCACATCAGCTCCATCCCGGTGCTGCCGGTGAAGGAGAAGATACCACGAGGAGCCGGCGAGATTCCACCAGAGATACACAAGCATTAGGATTCACCAGGGATTGAACGCTCCCAACAGGCTAATTAAACCCTCACTAGTTAGCAGCCTAATTCATTAGTGAGCCCACCACGATCCCACGGGGCTTAATATCAAGGGTCCAAACAAACTTCTTAGTTTAGCAATGATGCTAGAATGCAATAGTCATGAATGAGTCATGCAGACGTAGTTATTAAAATGCTCCCATTTTATTTAAACTCTTCTCTAGATTTCTTTTAAAAATGCACAGTACAGCTGCACGATTCTGGAGAAATTGAGAATCACGATTCTCCCACGATTCTGAACAAAATAATGCGTGACAAAATACTAATTGCTGCGTCTATTTAAAAGTGTTTAATTACATTTAAATGAATATATATATATTTAATACACCAATTTTAATATAAAATTATGAAAAAGTGGTTGGAATGAATGATTCAACGACTCACTCATAATTACTTCACTTGTTTCATAACTGGATGATTCAGCATTTTTGAACGAATCTCTTGAATGAATGACTCAATGACTCATTACTGGAACAATGCAACCGACACAAACGTTATTTGACGCGCCAGTTACTTTCAAAAGGGGATTTGCTCTAATTTGATCGTTACCATTCGACCTCATATTTTATCAGAACTATAAACTTTAATCCCAGTATTTCTGTGATAATACGAACGACTGTAAGACAGAAATAATACTGTGCGTGTAGTTGAAAAGACCCAAACATGGTAACGTTAAACGTTTGCTCTCTGTGTGTCTGCGGCAGCACGAACGTATATTTAAAGTTTCGGTAATACTTTTTTAAAGGTTTAATAGACGCAGCCGAATCGTTGTCATTTAGAAATGAGATCGCGATCTTTTCACGATTAATCGTGCAGCTACACAATACAAAACACATCTTTCAAGGCAGTTTGATTGGTCAGTTTTGGCCCCTCCCCCGACCCGATGACATCATCTCCTGCTAGACGAATATGGCTTCTTCCGCGCTCGTTCCCGCTGCTGGTGTCTGTGCGACTTTGTGCGTCCAGGAGACGGAGAAGACACGCTCCGACTGCGCCTGAAACACAGACAGGTCAAACTCCTCCTCAAGGACTGACTCAGGTGTGCGCGAGACAGGTGAGGGCTTACCTGCGTCTGTGGGGCGACGGGATGCAGCGAGCATTTCGCCTTTCATCGCTGCGACTCAGACGCTTCCTCCTGAGAGAGAAACATGTGAAACACTAGCGCACCGCATGACGTTCTTTAATAACTAGTGACACTGTATGCCGTATGCAGACGTATACGTGACCCTGAAGCACAAAATCAGTCATAAGGGTCCATTTTCTGCATCATGGAAGCTGAATAAATGAGCTTTCCATTGATGTATGGTTTGTTAGGAGAGCACAATATTAGAAAATCTGGAATCTGAGGGTGCAAAAGAATCTAAATATTGATAAAATCATCTTTAAAGTTGTTCAGATGAAGTTCTTAGCAATGCATATTACTAATCAAACATTAAGTTTTGATATATTTACGGTAGGAGATTTACAAAATATCTTCATGGAACATGATCTTTACTTAATATCCTAATGATTTTTGGCATAAAAGAGAAATGTATAATTGTGACCCATACAATGTATTGTTGGCTATTGCTACAAATATCCCCCAGCGACTTAACACTGCTTTTGTGCTGCAGGGTGCACCTGAACACCAAAACCCCTGACGTCTAACTCACCCGTCTCTGCTTGTGATCTTTCGACAGACGTTTTTGAGGGCGAGACGTGACAGCGGAGATTCGTGATTCTTCTGGTTTTCTACAGGAGACGCTAAGGGAGGAAGAGAGAACGAACGTATAAAAAAGACCATTTAAAATGTTTTAAAAAACAATGAATATATCAGTAAAGTCAACTGATAGTAAGCAACAGAAGCAAAACTGAAGTGAACTGAGTTGAATAACGTCACTAATTTGTTTCCGAATCGATGTATTCTGCAACACTGACAATGCAAATGTTTGTTTATTATTGTGAAGCAGCACTGAAACAATCTGTATTGCATAAAGCGCGTCAGGAGAAACATGTGTGGTGAATATCTACAGAGGATGTGGAGTTAGGATTGCACCCTAGCTGGCGTCATTAGCTATGTTTCCATCACCCTGTTTTTATGCCCGTTTTGAAGTGTCGCATCAGAAACGAGTGAATTTCGGGAAAAAATCCCTTAATTCGCAAAAAAGTTTTTACGCTCGCTTGAGGTGGTTTTTGCCTTGTGCGAAAAAGTGTTAATGCAAATAACGGGAGATGGAATCGCATTTTGCGAATAAATTCCTCGAAAAAAGTCGTGACTTTTCGCGATGGGATAAACCTGACTAACCAGTGGACAGTGGACCAGTTATTCGCTCTGAGGCGCAAGTAATTTATCATATATGAAAATTATTATATTCAGTGGGTTCTCCTACTTTTCTTAGTGATATTAAGAGCCAGTTTGTCGGGAAGTGATGATTTTGTTCTCTTTGACTCGTCAGATGGAAACGGTGCTTATTCACAAAAGTTTTATGCAACATTCCAATTTTGCGCATAAATTAAATTTGCAACTTTGGATGGAAAACCGGATTAAAGTAATGAACCCACAGATGTTAACGCAGGAGGAGAAACGGCAGCGTCGGGGTTTCAGTCGTTAGACCATAGTCATTGTCTTGTTGCGAGAGTTAGATGGGCATCCAAATTGAACGCCAGTTCCTCCACCTGGCTGCAGCAGAGCTGCCAGGACTCACACTGCAGCGTTTTGTACAGCCTCGAAATACAACAAATCGATCTCTATCAGGTCATGTGTTCTGACGCCACCAAACACAAGAACCAGGGTGTGGTCTGGCAGAGGGATCTGAACGACAGAGAGGACAGTGCGTAAGGAGGTTTAATGGAATGAGTGAAGGGATAAACATATGTAGGCATGTGGGTGTGCGTGTGTGTGTGTTCACATGTAAAAAAAAAAAACCCCCCGTTGCAGATTGTGTGGCAGAAAGAAAGAGAAGAAAGATACACGCACACGCATTGTTTCCGCCCTGAACCTCAAAAAACACATCAGTACTCAAAACGTCGTTGCATGTAGTTCCTTCGACACACAGACAGACGGTAGAATTAACGCACCACTGGTCGTTTTCAGGAACAATGTAGAAAAATGAGTGAGGATCTCACCAGGCCATTGAAGCAATATGGTGTTCTCTCACAATCCAGAAACCGGAGATCATCCACGATTCACCTGCACAGGTAAACACGCTTGCGGAACACGCTCACCGAACGGGCCGGTGAGGGGGTAAGGCCCAGAAACATAGATATGACAGTGCACAGAGGCATCTCCATTCTGTTCAAAAGTTTTCACCACCCGGCTCTTAATGCATGATTTTTCCTTCTGGAGCATCAGTGAGCATTTGAACCTTCTGTAATAGTTGTGTTTGAGTCCCTCAGTTGTCCTCAGAGTGAAAAGATGCATCTCAAAATCATACAGTCATTGTTGGAAAGAGTTCAAATACACAAAAATGCTGGAAAAACCAAAGAATGTGCCAGAGCTGGGGGATTTTTCTGAAGAACAGCAGGCAGTTTAACTGTTCAGGACAAATAAGGGACTCATGAACAGCTATCTCTAAACAAAGAAAACACAGCTGTGGATCATTCAGCTAACAACACAGTATTAAGAGTCAAGGGGGTGTAAACTTTTGAACGTGGTCATTTTTATAAATTCAACTATTATTTCTCTTGTGGACTATATGTACACATCTTTTATGTGAAATATCTTATTCAGGTCAGCACTAAATAAACAATAACATGCATTTTGTATGATCCCTCTTATTTTGGTAAAATAATTAACATTTTGCAGATTCTGGCCTCAACTGTACTTGCAAAAAATAGCATGTTTTTCACCTAAAATGCAGCACACACATGTGAAAATGCGCCAATCTAACTGTGGCACGCAAGCTTGAGATGCATTAGCAAAGAATTTGCATGCTTTTGTGAAAAGTATGTTTCTGGCCTAAAATGCAGGACATGCGTGTGAAAACGCGGCGGCCTGACCTTGTGCGGGTGTTTGACGTGGACGCAGAAGCCGAGCTCTTTCAGGACACGCCGCTCTGCTTTGATCACGTCGCTCTTGCGGCTGACGTAGCCGTCGTCCAGCAGCATGGGGCCGCGGCGCCTGACGGAGACACCGCAGCGTCAGAACACACGGCAGACTCGCGCACACGCGGTACGGTCAGCGTTACCTGTCTCCTGCGGCGTCTTTGAGGTGCTGGAAGACGTTCAGCACGTCCCTCACGCGCCGCGGCTCCTCTTCGATCTTAGACGCCAGCTGAAGACACGCCATGGCCACCGTCTGCGACAGGGTCAAAGGTCATGAGGTCATACGCGAGAGAGAGCCAGACGGCTAGTCCAGAGTCCATTTTAGACATTCTGCTGACTGTCTTAAGTAACTTTGCAAAACTTGACATGTAGCTGCAAAGTTACTTACGGTTAGCAGGTCTAAAGGGGATTACTAGCGTCTCACCTCCGCGCAGTGTCTCACGAACGATTTGCAGTAGAAGAACCGATGGAACAGGATCTGGGCTGTTGCCATGGCAACCTGATAACACAATAAAGAACACTTAAAACATAACCAACTATAACAGTGTCCCAAATAACGCACTCCTGCACTACGCACTCGACCGTGTAGCTGATAGCCCCGCCCTCGTTCGCCGCGTAATTAAAGCTGCGACAGTTGATTGCATCACGTGTTCGGCACGAAGGCCGTTTCTCCGCAGCATGGTTTACTTCAGTTAACGGAGCACTACATTCGCGAGTCATAAGCATATTACACTCAACCAAGAATAATGCTCAAATTCACAACTGCTAAGATTCTAAAATAAGTTCTTCTTCATGACGCGTGCAGTCTACAAATGCGACCTCCGGCGGACGCAGCCTTCCGCTTGAGAAACGGCCTTCGTTTTTAACGCACTACTCGCACTATTTATACTCGAAACGTCAAAGAATAGTGCGTAAGTACGCGATTTGGGACGCACCTAGCGTGTTAACGCTACTAGCATGTGCAACCTTAAGTTAGTTTAGAAACAAGTGACTGAAAACTAGTTTAAACACTCAAAACTAGCAGTTTTGAGCTCTTAGCAACAGCCACTGGTTGCGCTTTAGTGTTGTTATGGTCTGAAGTGTTTCTTTAGATGCTGAGAAGCACTTGGTTTACTGGTCTTAACTAGCCTCCCAGCGTGGGTCTCACCCGGTTTCCTTACAAGCAGCCGATCGGAACCCAGAACCAGCTCAGACCAGACCAGACCAGACTGAGAGCCAGCTTAAGCTAGTTTCGAGCGGGGTTTCTTTTTGAAAAGTCGTTGCTAGGCAAAGGAGTCGTTGCTAGGCAACAGAAAAGCGCGCCCAGTCGACCTGAGGCAAGCGGAGCAGAATTCCCGCGCTCTGGATCATCTCGCACATCCGGTTCCGAAGCTGCTCCTCCGTGCGCGCGGACAGTCCGTGCGCGCGCGAGGGGCTGCAGTGCGCGCTCTCGTGCCGCAGCAGGCAGGTGTCCAGCGTGAGCGCGACCCCCGAGTAGAGTTTTCCCGCGATCACGATCCCGTCGCCGGGAAGAAGCGCTCCGGCGGCCGCCGCCATCTTCCCGCGCGCTCTGACTCAGGGTTGCCAGGTTTCCACAAGAAACCCGCCTAATGTCTACTCAGAATCGCGTTCCGGGGGGTAAAGTACACGGTTTTTGGCGGGGTTCCCGGTACAACCCGCATTCCAGGGGCTAAACATCACGTTATTGGGGTCGCTTCAGCCGCGCAAGCCGTGTTAAAGTAGCACAATTCCGCGGGAAAACCTCAGACCTGGCAACACGGCTCACAGCGCCACCTGCAGCACCGGCGGAGTCCGCTCCGCTGTAGTAACCCCGCCAGCAGCTTTACCTCAGAAAAGGTAAGCGGCGATAGTCTCCGAAACACCACAGGTACAGTGTTTCTACAATCCCAGCAGACCCATGTTCTCCTGAACACATGACTGAGTGAAAACGTTCTGGGAAGCAGAAAGCGTTAGCTGCAATAAAGCTGTGGATGAACGGATTAGCATGTGGCACGTTGTAATTTCAGCCACATTTGCAATCGTTCACGCCATTGATATTACCTGAGAAGATAAAGAAATACACTAGAAAACATGTAATACACGTGTGGAGCAATAGCATATAAGACGTGTTCATTCGGTGAAAAGCGGAGCAACAGACGAACCGACTCAATTGAGCGAGTCATTTACGCTGGAGCCGCTCCGGCTGATTCGAACTCGGGACTTCGATCATTCGGTTCAAGCGATTCACTAGCACAAAAAAGCAGATCATTCTTTTTCGAATGTCGACATCGCTTGTAATGATTATAAAGCACGCGGTGATGAGTGAAACGGAGCTGTTCGAAACTCAGAATCAGTTAAAGCATCGACTCACAAAATGATTCACTTGAAATGTTTCGAATCGGATCGCGTATCATTTGATTCAGATCGGATTTTTTTATTATTAGTAGTATTATTTTGCATAACCACAGTTTACTACAAATACCACGGTTAAACTATGGTTAGTGTAGCAAATACCATGGTTAATTTGTGGTTACCATGGTTTAACTAGCGTAAGCATGTTTTTTTGTAGTAAAACCATGGTTAATTTTCATAAGGGATGTGTTGCCAGGTTAACAAAAAAAAATAAGTAATGCATTTACACATTAAGAGAACACATAGATGATAATAATGACTTTAAATGATCTTTTGAGTTTGAAATGAATGTGTGATTATTTAATGTGCAAAACAAGCAGACCCTTGCAGAACAAGAGATTTCTCTGTTTCACTCAGAAATGTGTCAGATTATGGCAGTGTAACAGAGCTGTGAGCGAATGAGGTGTTTGTGTCTCAGCTCCGCGAGGATCAGGAGTGTCGGGTCAAGTGGACGTCGTCACACGGGTCCCTGATGAAGATCAGCTCACACACAATAGCTCCTCATCATCAGTGAACGAGAGACGGTAATGAGAGTCACGGGGGGGCAGACGAGAAACGGCACAACAAAACACTCCAGAGCAGCTGGAGATTCAGTCTGATCGCAGAAAAACAGCTAAAACTCCCCACACACACATTAATGGAGGAAGCCAGGCCACAGAGAATATCACTGTTAGACCTAGCAACACCATAGCAACCATGTATCGATTTGATATCCACCCCGCAACACAGCAGCAACTGCATAGGAACACTTCTGAAACTCTTGAAAGACCTTAGCAACTGCATGGCAACACTAACAACGCTCTATCAGACATGACTCCAGAACTGCATAGCAACACCCCTGCAGCTGTCCAAAACAGCATAGCAACAGCATAGCGATGCACACACACTAATAATGACAAAAAAAAACATAGCAACTGCAAAGCATCACCCTTGAAACTGCCTAAAATGCCATAGCAACACCCTTAAAACTGTCCAAACCATTATAGCAACTGCATAGCAACAACCTTAAAACTGCCTAAAATACCATAGCAACACCCTGGCAACCACTCACAACACCCTTAAACTGGCTAAAACATATAGCAAACTGCCATAGCAACAACAAAAACTGCTTAAAAACCATAGCAACACCCTGGCAACCACTCACAACACCCTTAAAACTGTCTAAAATTATAGCAACTGCATAGCAACACACACCACCCTTCATACAATGACAAAAAACACCATAGCAAACACCCATGAAACTGCCTAAAATGCCATAGCACCAACCCTTAAAAGCGTCCTAAACCATTATAGCAACTGCATAGCAACACACACACACACTAATAATGACAAAAAAAAACACCATAGCAACTGCATAGCAACAACCTTAAAACTGCCTAAAATACCATAGCAACGCCCTGGCAACCACTCACAACACCCTTGAAACTGCCAAAAATGCCATAGCAACACCCTGGCAACCACTCACAACACTCTTAAAACTGTCCAAACCATTATAGCAACTGCATAGCAACACACGCACACACATACACACACACTAATAATGACAAAAAACACCATAGCAACTGCATAGCAACACCCTTGAAACTGCCTAAAATGCCATAGCAACACCCTTAAATCTGTCTAAACCATTATAGCAACTGCATAGCAACACACACACACACTAATAATGACAAAAAACACCATAGCAACACCCTTGAAACTGCCTAAAATGCCATAGCAACACCCTTAAATCTGTCTAAACCATTATAGCAACTGCATAGCAACACACACACACACTAATAATGACAAAAAACACCATAGCAACTGCATCGCAACACACGCACACACATACACACACACTAATAATGACAAAAAACACCATAGCAACTGCATAGCAACACCCTTAAAACTGCCTAAAATACCATAGCAACGCCCTGGCAACCACTCACAACTCCCCACCATGACGCTATAAAAACTACAAAAAAATTGAAAATACAGACTCATGATATGAGACTTTTATGGTGTTTATGTTAGTCATGTTTACAGTTTGCCAATCAGTGTCACTGTGAATGAAAATATATGGCTCTGGAACATCACGAGGTGACGAAAGAATGACAGAGTTATTATTGTTTTAGTGAACGATCGCTCTGTTAGAGACTCGGGTACTTCCAGATGCAGAACTTTCTCTCTCCATTCGTTTGCCTCTCTGTCTTTCCGCTGGTTGTCATTATATGTCATCAGCTCAACCCTCTCTCATCCCATTATGTTGCCATGGCAAAGGTCCAGCCACTGCCTGTTGTCATGGTGATAAATCACAATGCGTTAGATGGGGGGGCGTTAAGATATGCAAATCACACGCTGAGAGCGTTCAGGTCAAACTGACCCGGGGTAAGAGTTCATCTGTAAATCACACACACTCTGACCTCAATCACAATACAAACACAACCAGGTCATTCCGTTACGACAATCATTACGCTAAATGTTACAAATGTACATATGCACATGATGTGACCATCTAAATAGTATTACCTTCTATCCAGAGTTGCACAGAATGATGTCTGAAGCTGAAGTTTCTGGATGATTTAGCGTCCTTCTCTTGTGCTCTATATACCAGGAACATTTCTGAGCCTCATGAATTTATAATTGCAAGATATTTTACGTCTGATCTGAGACTTTCCAAAATGAAGTCCAACCACAGATTTGATTTTAGTCTGTTTATTCACAATTCTGCACATTTGAATCACACAGCTGACCACCAATATAAACATCGACATGAGCGAGTAAACACATCTCTAGACTAGTACACTTGTTCGTTTGTAACACTTAAATTGTGTTACATCTACGTAAGTCTGTAACACCGTGGTTTTCTTCAGAAGAAAGATATTTTTCTGTAGTGATGCTGTACATTTGCGTGATTGTTTCGTACAGGGCATCATCATATATCGCACGCAAACAGACTAGCATGTGCGGAAAGAAAGTAGTCATAAAAATGTAATATGGTAACACATTTACAATTTAAATATACAGTAACACTTATTCTTGAACTTTGCATCAATTTCTCGGTCATGTGAAATGATTGAATTAGTTTCTCTGAAAAACGTTTCCAGAGTTACATTTTGGTCAGTTAGGGATATATTACATACATCGTGTTACACGTGTTACATGATTGTGTTTCTGTAGAGTAACAGTAACGCCGTCGCTGTGCCGTGACATTACTGTTGCTAGAGGTCACCCCGGATGCTGACCTGAGAATGGTGGGCGTGTCTGACAGTCAAACCCAGGCATGGCTGTCCCGCCTCCTGCCCAAACCCCGCCCTGGGTACCGAGCTTCTGTGATTGGCTGAAAATAAAAGAGTAGGTGGAGCCGCCTGAGAAGAGCGCAGAATGTCGCCGCAGCAACCACGACCAGCGGAGACATCATGACAAAGCCCAGGATGATGAGGGCAGAGCAACTGTTGTCATCAAGGTAGCGACAAAGAGCAGCCTGAGAAGCCACAACCTGTAGAAACAGAACCTAAACATCAGAATATTGTGTGTATATCTGTGTGTTTGTGGGCGTATGCGTGTCTGTAGACATATCTGTGTGGGCGTATGTGTGTGCTTGCGTGTGTATGTGGGCATATCTGTGTGTTTGTGGGTGTATGCATGTGTTTGTGGGCATGTGTGTGTGCTTGCGTGTGTATGTGGGCATATCTGTGTGTTTGTGGGCGTATGGTGTGCTTGCGTGTGGGGGGTATGTGTGGGTGCAATGTATGCGTGTGTGGGTGTATTTGTGGGTGCATGTATGTGTATGTGGGCATATCTGTGTGTTTGTGGGCGTATGTGTGTGCTTGTGTGTGGGTGTATTTGTGGGTGCATGTATGTGTTTGTGGGCGCATGTGTGTGCTTGTGGGTGTATGCATCTGTTTGTGGGCGTATGTGTGTGCTTGTGGGCATATCTGTGTGTTTGTGGGTGTATGCATGTGTTTGTGGGTGTGTTAGTGGGCGCATGCGTGTGCTTGCGGGTGTATGTGGGCTTATCTGTGTGTTTGTGGGTGTATGCATGTGTTTGTGGGTGTGTTAGTGGGCGCATGTGTGTACTTGCGGGTGTATGTTGGCTTATCTGTGTGTTTGTGGGTGTATGCAGGTGTTTTGGTGGCATATCTGTGTGTTTGTGGGCGTGTGCTTGCATGTGTAGGTGTTTTTGTGGGTGCATGTATGTGTTTGTGGGCATGTTAGTGGGCACGTGTGTGCTTGCGGCTGTATGTGGGCATATCTGTGTATGCGGGTGATTGTGGGCGTATGCATGTGTTTGTGGGTGTGTTAGTGAGCATATGTGTGTGCTTGCAGGTGTATGTGGGCATATCTGTGTGTTTGTGAGCGTATGCGTGTGCTTGCGTGTGTGGGTGTATTTGTGGGTGCATGTATGTGTTTGTGGGCGTGTTGTGTGTGCTTGTGGCTGTATGTGGGCATATCTGTGTGTTTGTGAGCGTATGCGTGTGCTTGCATGTGTGGGTGTATTTGTGGGTGCATGTATGTGTTTGTGGGCGTGTTGTGTGTGCTTGCGGCTGTATGTGGGCATATCTGTGTGTTTGTGAGCGTATGCGTGTGCTTGCGTGTGTGGGTGTATTTGTGGGTGCATGTATGTGTTTGTGGGCATATCTGTGTGTTTGTGGGCGTATGCGTGTCTGTAGACATATCTGTGTGGGCGTATGTGTGTGCTTGCGTGTGTGGGTGTATTTGTGGGTGCATGTATGTGTTTGTGGGCGTGTTGTGTGTGCTTGTGGCTGTATGTGGGCATATCTGTGTGTTGTGAGCGTATGCGTGTGTTGCGTGTTGGGGGTATTGGGGGTGCATGTAGTGTTTGTGGGAGTGTTGTGTGTGCTTGCGTCTGTTATGTGGCCATATCTGTGTGTTGTGAGCGTATGCGTGGAGGCTTTGGGGTGTGTGGGGAGGTATTTTGTGGGTGATATGTTATGTGTTTGTGGGCGTGTTGGTGTGCTTGCGGCTGTAGGTGGGCCATCTGTGTGTTTGTGGGCGTGTGCTTGCATGTGTAGGTGTTTTTGTGGGTGCATGTATGTGTTTGTGGGCGTGTTGTGTGTGCTTGCGGCTGTATGTGGGCATATCTGTGTGTTTGTGAGCGTATGCGTGTGCTTGCGTGTGTGGGTGTATTTGTGGGTGCATGTATGTGTTTGGTGGGCATCTGTGTGTTGTGAGCGATGACGTGTGCTTGGTACAATTTGTGTGGGTGTATGTTGGTGAATGTATGTGTTTGGGGCGTGTGGTGTTGCTTGCGGCTGTATGTGGGCATATCTGTGTGTTTGTGAGCGTATGCGTGTGCTTGCGTGTGTGGGTGTATTTGTGGGTGCATGTATGTGTTTGTGGGCGTGTTGTGTGTGCTTGCGGCTGTATGTGGGCATATCTGTGTGTTTGTGAGCGTATGCGTGTGTGGGTGTATTTGTGGGTGCATGTATGTGTTTGTGGGCATATCTGTGTGTTTGTGGGTGTATGCAGGTGTTTTGGTGGCATATCTGTGTGTTTGTGGGCGTGTGCTTGCATGTGTAGGTGTATTTGTGGGTGCATGTATGTGTTTGTGGGCGTGTTGTGTGTGCTTGCGGCTGTATGTGGGCATATCTGTGTGTTTGTGAGCGTATGCGTGTGCTTGCGTGTGTGGGTGTATTTGTGGGTGCATGTATGTGTTTGTGGGCGTGTTAGTGGGCGCATGTGTGTGCTTGCGGCTGTATGTGGGCATATCTGTGTGTTTGTGGGTGTATGCGCGTGATTGTGGGCGTATGCATGTGTTTGTGGGCATTTACGTTTGTGGATGAATCCGTGTGTTTGCGGGTGTATGTGTGTTTTGTAGGCATATGCATGCATTAGTGGGTGTATGCATGTGATTGTGGGCATATCTACCCGTGAATGGCACAGGAAGCCGGCGTACAGCAACAGGGCGGTGGGCAGCAGAATGAGGCTGAAGATCAGGACCATCAGCACCACACACACCAGCAGCAGCAGGACGTTCCACAGCAGCAGCAGCAGCGTCCACAGCACACACCCGCAGTGGCCCCGTCGGGCCCCCCAGACCCCGCCGTCACACTGAGCCGGAGGAGGCGGCAGCATCCGGATCCCGTCACCCACGTCAAAATCTTCATCACCTCCACCATCATCTAAAAGCACCGTCATACCACACATCCTGAACACACACAAACACATTATACATTTAATATTACATAAAAATATGATATATTAAACATTTAAATATCAAATACAGTCAATTTATTCAGGCACCTTCTACATTATCACAGTTTATTCGCTATAGTTTAGAAAATGGTAATACAATATGACAAGAACTCCGAGTTAAACTGTCAGAACAAATTCATCTTGATAATGTCAGATAACTTTGATAGAAAGCTATGTAATGAATTCGGTTGAATAGGTCAGCTGTTAAATTTAATACACAATTAGATAATACCAATTTAGCTCAACTAATTACCAAGCAGTGCTTTATTTAGTTCAGTCTGTGGTGTAAAAACACTTCAGCAAAACATGGTCAGGTCAAAGTGTCTGAATAATTTTTGGTCCCAAATTTTAATCAATTTTACTGTATGAAGAATTTCTGGGTATAATATGTCACAGTTTGCTTTATTTTGCTATCCTCACTTACATAAATTAACTATAGTGTCCTGAACACACTAAATGATCAAACATTATGTCTGGTGTCTGAATAGTTTTTGGTTTGACTGAATATAACTTAATAAAAATAAATCTGAATTGACTTGATTCACACTTCACATACATCCATTTCCAAAAACGATTTTCAAGACTGATGCGTCCACACTGCAGACCTTGTTTTGGAATGATACAATTGGATTTCTTTGATCAGACAGTCATAATCTGGTATCTAATAGCTATAAATGCTACTGATGTGCATGATATCACATACACGTCATGTCTCTGACTGTTTATCCATACACACTTTAATCACATATTAATGTGGTTTGGATAGGAGTTATAAAATCTGATACGTCAATAAACATGACAATGAAGCTGTTAAATGCCTGCAGAGGAGAGATGAATATCAGAAATGAAAACACATGGTCAAACCCTTTAATAAAACACAGAAACAAAAGAGGCAGATGGAGAGGGAATAGCCTCAGGTGCTTTTAGGTTTATGGAAATGAAGATGATTACAATGAACTGAATGTTCTGTTTCAGCTTTAAGACTCACAAACGTCACACAAATACAGTCATCTCTTCCGAGCGTTACCTCACTAAACATAAAAGTCTAAATGAGATCAGAACAAAATCAGATAAGGCACAATGCACATATTTCAGTACTGCATTGCAGTACAAACAGTGGCGTAACTTTGCTTTGAAAAGTGGACACCGCGCAACTTGTTTTGCTAGTTTTTTATTTAATAACCTAATTTACTTGGGGACTGGGTTTAGAGTTGGACAAACTAAATTTCGGCTTTTCAAAAATGCATCGATTTTTATTTATTTTTTTGCTACAACATGGGATTGATCAATGCATTCTGATTAACTTTTATCGTAGTTTATAGTGTATATGGAAACGAAAGTAGTTAACAATTCAACCCGTTCTTTTTCATCAGTAGTATTATTTGTGATTTGAATTTTGTGAACCGGAGTTCCTCTTTTGCCGTGTTATAAGCCGGGCTTCGGATGCTTTCACGATCTTGTCAGGTTTTACAATAAAATATAATCGTCTGTTTAGCTTACATCTATACACCTTTCACCGTTTAAGACAAAAAAAAAAAGATTGATTCATTATTTTTTATTAAAATGCACAACAACAATAAAACAGTAAGATTCAATGACAAACTAGATTACAAAACGTTATTACACAAAACGAATTACGACGAGGCATGGCCTACACGCTGTAGTAGAATAAAACGCTTAATATAATTTGATTAATAAATTACAGAACGTTTAGCAAAACACTGAGGAATCAGAAAAGAGAGAGAGCCTCCATAGCATAACGTGAGGTAAACAGCAAAGAGAAGCTTTTCAAAATGAACAACAAAAAGAAAAGAAAATCTAAACTTGCTGTCGGTGACCGCGCTTGCACAAGAACACCAACATGTTCACCTTCTCTGTTTAAGAAGCGGTCTTTTACTTTACCTAAGCGCGAAAACCATCAATATTCGCCTCATTTTTGCGGAGCGCACCTTCTGCAATTAATAGTAAATATAACCAAAACAGGTCATTATAACTTTTATATGAAAAACTAAATAAATATAAGGAAAACTCGCCCACTCGATTTTGTAATATTCTTTAATTTTGTAGTCCGTATGAAAAGGTGCATTTCTATTAAAGGCACGTCCGTGTGGCGTCGGCATTCGGCAACCTCATCTTTGCACCCGACACTGACTCAGAAAGCACTAGTTTATTAATAAATAATTAAAATAATCTTCTTTCCCCCCCCCCCCCAGACACGCTTTAATAATAACTTTGCCGGTGCTTTGAGGCGATTGCTTTATGCGCGAGCTTGAGCGCGGAATAGGCTCTAATTCGTCTGCCTATAGCCTATATTGAAGTATGGTTAATATTATTATATTAATCAATTTAATATAAAGTGCGACTAGTTGACTAGAAACATCTTTAGTAGAGGGCAGGCCTACTTAGAACAAGGAAGCTCTCCGTTTTTAAAATAAAATGCTATAGCCCAATGACATTACGGAAAGAGCGACAGCTGCAAATCACGTTAGATTATGAAGAATGATTTGTTAATCCTGTTTTCCCTTTAATACATACCTTCCGCAATATATTTTTCAATTGCTTTCAAAAAGTGGTGGGGACATGTACCACCCGCAAATTACGCCTATGAGTACAAACATCATATTCCAGTAGCGTTTCGATTATATGTGGATGTCATTTATACGCGCTAAACTGTTTTGGCCGCTCTGGAATCGATTCATCTTTGTCCAGTCAGTCGAACACTTGGGAATCAGAGCAGAACTGAATAAAGCAAATAAACAGTCCATGTCTGTTTTTAACGGTTACTGAGTCTGCAATTTTCGCGCGCTTCACTTCAAATGGTTTTTGGCGCATTCCGAGTCAACGGCATTTCTGGGACTCAGTTCAGTGCGACGCTCGCTAACTATTGATACATACAGGTGCATCTCAATAACTTAGAATGTCGTGGAAAAGTTCATTTATTTCAGTAATTCAACTCCGATTGTGAAACTCGTGTATTAAATTCAATGCACATAGACTGAAGTTGTTTAAGTCTTTGGTTATTTTAATTGATGATTTTGGCTCACATTTAAGAAAAACCCACCGATTCACATCTCAACAAATTAGAATACTTCATAAGACCAATAAAAAAAACATTTTTAGTGAATTGTTGGCCTTCTGGAAAGTATGTTCATTTACTGTACATGTACTCAATACTTAGTAGGGGCTCCTTTTGCTTTAATTACTGCTCATCTGCGCGTGGCAGGAGGTGATCAGCCTGTGGCAATGGCTGAGGTGGTGGTGGAAGCCAGGTTCGTGACAGGGCCTCAGCTCTCGCATTTTTGGGTCTCTTGTTTTCATTTTACTCGTGAAATATCCCATAGATTCTCGGGGTTCAGGTCTGTGTGAGTTTGCTGGGCCAGTCAAGCACACCAACACCATGCTCATTTAACAAACTTTTGGTGCTTTTGACAGTGTGGACAGGTGCCAAATCCTGCAGGAAAATGAAATCAGCATCTCCATAAAACTTTTCAGCAGAAGGAAGCATGAAGTGCTCCAATTTCTTGGTAAACGGGTGCAGTGACGTTGGTTTCAAAAAACCCATGGACCAACACCAGCAGATGACATGCACCCCAAATCACCAGACTGTGGAAACTTAACACTGGACTTCAAGCAATTTGGGATATGAGCTTCTCCACCCTTCCTCCAGTTTCTAGGACCTTGGTTTCCAAATGAAGTACAAAACTTGCTGTCATCTGAAAAGAGGATTTTGGACCACTGGGCAACAGTCCAGTTCTTCTTTTCCTTAGCCCAGGTAAGATGCCTCTGATGTTGTCTGTGGTTCAGTAGTGGCTTAACAAGAGGAATATGACAGCTGTAGCCAAATTCCTTGACACGTTTGTGTGGTGGCTCTTGATGTCTTGACCTCAGCCTCAGTCCATTCCTTGCGAAGTTCACTCAATTCTTGAATCGATTTTGCTTGACAAAACTCATAAGGCTGCGGTTCTCTCGGTATGTTGTGCATCTTTTTCTTCCACACTTATTCCTTCCACTCAACTTTCTGTTAACATGCTTGGATACAGCACTCTGTGAACAGCCAGCTTCTTTGGCAATGAATGTTTGTGGCTTACCCTCCTTGTGAAGGGTGTCAATGATTGTCTTCTGGACAACTGTCAGATCAGCAGTCTTCCCCATGAGTGTGTAGCCTAGTGAACCAAACTGAGAGACCATTTTGAAGGCTCAGGAAACCTTTGCAGGTGTTTTGAGTTGATAAGCGGATTGGATGTCACATATTCTAATTAGTGGAGATAGTGAATTGGTTGTTTTTTTGTTAAATGTGAGCCAAAATCATCACAATTAAAAGAACCAAAGGCTTAAACTACTTCAGTTTGTGTGCATTGAATTTATTTAATACACGAGTTTCACAATTTGAGTTGAATTACTGAAATAAATGAACTTTTCCACGTCATTCTAATTTATTGAGATGCACCTGTATATAGCCTCGGTCTGTTTGGATCCTAACATCCTCTGAATGAATGAAAGAGGAATGAATGCTAATAATGACAGTTTGAGTCGACAAAATCAAACACTTTACAGGATTACAGGAAGAAGCGTTCAGTGTCTTACCTTCTGTGGAGCTGCAGAGATTGTATTCTGTTATCCAGAGGATACAAACATCACACTGAGAGAGAGGAGAGGAGAGAGAGAGAGAGAGAGAGAGGAGAATGAGAGAGAGAGAAGTTAGAGGCTGCGCTGAGGACATCGATCGAGCTAAAAACACTCAAAAGGTTCACATTTTCTTTTAAAAACGAGTTTAATGCAAATCCCCATTGCTATATGGATACAACAGTAAAATCATAATAAATTAATGTTTTTCCTCAGACTCTGAGAAGCTGTAATAATATTTCTGTCAGTTTGTTGAATTTAAAATGTTTCTAACAGTGGTGACAGTTATCAAGTTAATATCTGTAGTAACATTAACTTGCAGACTATTAGATGCGATACTGTCAGGTAAACCGTGGTAACTGTTTGACAATCGTGGTGGTTTACATCTGTTCAGTGCTGGGGAAAGTTACTTTTAAAAAGTAATGCGTTACAATGTTGCGTTACTCCATAAAAAAGTTACTAATTACGTTATTAGTTACTCTTGATGGAAAGTAGTGTGTTACGTTACTTTTGAGTTACTTTTTAAATCTGGGCAGGGCTTGCTTGGTTGTTTTTAATATAAAAAGTTATTTTACAAATGTAAAGCGCTCTCACAGCAGGATTTCTGTCACCATGGCAACACCAGAGCTGTCACTCAACACATGGAAACAAAGTAACTGCTGTTACTTATTTGAAAAAGTAACTCTGATAGTTCCTTCTAAATTAAAAAGTAATCCGTTACTTTACTAGTTACTTGAAAAAAGTAGTGGTTAAATCCATCAGGATTTACTCAGGGCTTCAGTTTAACTCAAAGGAAACAAAACAAACTAAACTCTGGAAGACGAAACGAGACGAAGACTCTCGCCACCTTCACATGAACCTAATTATCAGCGGGGAAACTCACGATTTTCTGAGTCGTGACTTTCTAAGTTGGCTGTGTGGCAGCTAATTGCTAATGGTGGACGCTAATTAGTGCTGATTACAAGTCACCAAGTGCAGTTTTGTTTGTGAGCATGTTGTGTGCAACTGTTGAAGAAGCTTGACATGAAATGCACCTCATTTAGCTGGTTTGCCGGCTACAGGCTAATAAGCAAAAAGTGAAAAATATGCCATTTTTTATACATCAAGAATTCTAGTCTAACAAAATAAATTAGAACATTTTACTGCAAACAGAAAACCGAAACATAGTTTTGGCTTTCGGCAGCATATCTCTCTCGCTGACATGATTAATCACAGATGAGTTGATAATAAAACTGATGAGCTCCATTCCTTCCCAGAGTCCTGTGCTGGAGAGATAAGAGACACAGCCGCTCAGCTCATCAGGGATGGACAGATAAAAGCATGATGGCTAATTAAATCATTCTTTATGGGCCATTTTTGGGTAATCGACAGAGCTGGGTAGATTGTAGTCCGTTACTGATTCCAAATTGCATGACAAAAATTGTCGTTAGTAATGTAATCCGTTAGATTACACATTTCAGGTTATGTAATCAGACTACTTTTAGATTACTTTGAGCTGTCCCATTTCTCTTCTGTCACGTGACCTGCTGAACACACACACACACACACACACACCACACACTCTCTCTCTCTCTCGCTCACACACACACACACACACACACAAACTCTCTCTCACACACACAAACTCTCGATCGCAACAAACCAAACACAAACACAAACTATCTCTCTCACACACACACACAACTCTCTCTCCCGCTCACACACCCACACACCACACACACACAAAACTCGCTCTCTCACACCACACACAACCACACAAAACTCTCTCTCTCCACACACACACACACACGCACACTCTTTCTCTCACACACACACGCACACACACAAACTCTCTCTCCCTCTCACACACACACGCACACACACAAACTCTCTCTCTCACACACAAACACACACACAAACTCTTCTCTCACACACACACGCACACACCAAACTCTTTCTCTCACACACACACGCACACACACAAACTCTCTCTCTCTCTCACACACACACGCACACACACAAACACTCTCTCTCACACACTCTCACACACACAAACACTCACATTCTCTCTCACTCTCTCACACACACACAAACACCACACACACACAAACACACACACACACACACACACACAAAAACTCTCTCTCTCACACACAACAAACACACAAAACTCTCTCTCCACCACACACCACACACACACACAAACGCTCTCTCCCCCCCCCCAAAACCCACACACAAACTTCGCTCTTCTCACACACACACAGTCACAACACAAACGCTCTCGATCCAACAAAAAACACAACACATCAAAACTCTCGCTATCACACACCCACACACAAACTCTCTCTCTCACCACACACACACAAACTCTCTCTCCCTCTCACACACACACACAAACACACCCACAAACTATCTCTCTCGCAAAAACACACCACACAAATCTCGCAGCACAAACACAAGCACAGCACACAAACTCTCTCTCTCCAACACACGCACACACACCAAACTCGTCTCGCACAACAACACACACACACACAAAATCTCTCACACACACACACACACACACAACTACTCTCTCTCTATTAACACACCCCACACACACACAAACGCTAATCGCACCAAAACCACAAACAACACACACACACCAACCTTCTCTCGCTCACACACACACACACACAAAACTCTGTCTCAACGACACACACACCCCAAACTCTCCTCTCTCTCTCTCCACAAACACACACACACACACACACTCTCTCTCTTTCTCACTCACACACACACACACACCACCACCCCCCCCCCCCCCCCACACACAAAAACTCTCTCTATTCACACACACACCCACACAAACTCTCTCTCTCTCTCTCACACACACACACACACAAACTCTCTCTCACACACACACACACAGTCTCTCTCTCTCACACACACACACCACAAACACACACAAACACACACACACACACACAAACTCTCTCTCTCTCTCTCACACACACCACACACACACACACTTCTCTCCACACGCACCCACACACAAAACTTCCTCCGCTCTCTCACACACACACAAACCTCTCCTAATCTAACACACACACAAACTCTCTCTCTCACCACACACCACACCACAAAACTCTCCTCTTCAACACAAACACAAACACAAACTCTCTCCTCTCTCACAACACACACACACACACACACAAACAAACACCCACAGGGTCACCCAGTGAAACACTGGCTCCGAGGGGTAAAATGGCACACATCCGCGTGGCCTTTTCATCTGAAGATCACTGTAGTGTTGACAGACATATGTCATGACTCACAAAAGCACTTACCTCGCCACAGTCACTTTGTCTTGCTCAAATAAATTGTAATTTCCTACAAAGCTGCTGCGAAATTACACGTGAAAGTGGATTATAAATAATACAGACGCGGCTCCATTTCAAAAGCCTAGGAAAGTGTCTATAGTAAGCACACTTCTAAGGAAGCATCATAGTTAAAAAGGAAACTAACAAGCAGTGTTGGGGAATGTTACTCTTAAAAGTGATGCATTACAATATTGCGTAACTCCATAAAAAAGTTACTAATTGTGTTATTTAGTTACTATGGAAAAGTAAGCATTGCATGTCACCTGTGCTGGGATGCTTATTTATTTTTAATATCAAAAAAAAAGTTATATTTCTGGTAATTGTAAAGGCCCTTTTACATCAAAAGTGATATTAATAATCCTCAGTCAGAAGCAAGAGTCTCTGCACATACTCCTGATTTCTGTCACCATGGCAACACCAGAGCTGTCAGTCAATGCATGTGAATACAAAGTAACAGGCGTTACTTATTTGAAAAAGTAACTCAGATATTTTCTTGTTAATGTAATGCGTTATTTTACTACTTACTAGTTACTTGAAAAAGGTAATCTGATTATGTAACTCACGTATTGTATTAATGCTTCCCCCAACATTGCTCACAAGATTTCGAACACGAGATGGGATATAAGTGTGTATAGTCGCTAATAGCATACTATACTAAAATCGAAAAAAATATTTAATTAAACATCCAATTTAGTTGCTGATTGTAGGAGCATATATGGATATACACATTCTGGGATTGTATGGTGAATTAAAAGGAATTACTAATACTAGGCAGCCTACGTTTAGGGACAGAAGTCGGTTTATCCAAAGTTGCGATTTAAACTTGTGCCCAAATTAGAATGTGCATTAAACAAATTTGCAATAAAGCACCTTTCCATCGACGAGTCAAAGTGACAAAACGTCACTTCCTGACAAACTGAATTTAGGCGGCCCAAATGCGTTGCCATCTACATTAATCTTCGCATTAACACACACAGACGAAAAACCACCTCATCACTCGTTCTGATGCGTACTCAAAATGTGCATAAAAAACGGGGAAAATGGAAACATGCCTAGAGTCGCGTACAAACTGTATAGATTTAAAGAATTAAACCCTCAGACATAAGGTGATTTAACGTTTTATGTGATTAAACAATTCTATTACATAAGTGACCACAGTCTGATTGTACGGGTCTGTAGGTACATTACGTATATAGATCTGGACGTGTGCGCGAATGCGTCAGAATATTAGTCGAGTGCATTGTTATTGCGCAGTTTTCACCGAGTGACGGAAGTTCAGGACTGTGACGAAGTCTTGATTAGTGTCATGATCTCTATGTGAAAAAGTGCTTTAGACAGACAGAGACGGAGAGTTCAGTAGGCTTTAATGTAAAGGGAGGGCTGCACGATTAATCGCAATTAAATCGCAATCGCGATTAGGCGAAAGTGACATTTACGACACAGAGGCGTAGTTCACTGAGAAGCTACGCAAACAGCTGTCATTATCGCTGAACTATTTCTACACTCTGTGTAGTAAATGCTGCACCATCTGAAAGCACGTGCTGGATATTTACTACTAATCACAGAACCGGCTTTACGGACGAGATGCGCATGACTATCGCTTTCGATTAATCGCGCAGCCCTAGTGTAAAGCATGCACGTGTGTGCGCGCATCACCCGGCCTCAGGTGCATGTACGTCTAAATGCGCGTCGGCGTGCATGTGAGCGTGCTGCGTGTGTCTAGCGTCTGACAGCGACGGCGTCTCCAGCGCTCCCTCTGACGGATACAGCTGCAGCAGCGCCCCCTCCTGGCTGCTCTCTTTACTGCACGACTGGCAGCTGCAGTGAAGGATGCGCTCCACTAGCTTATCCACACGCGGGGCTTCATCGCTGCCGGCGCAATCCAGAGTCACCTGCCAACACACAAATTCACAACTAAATTAGAATTTTGTACTTAAATATTCGAATTATATTCGAATTTAAAATGCGTAATTTCAGTTAGGGTGAAAAAAAGCTTTTGGCTTCTCTCCTGAGGCCACAAGAGGGCGCATCGAGCAAAATATTATGCACGTCTCTCCAAAGCAATAAAATAACACGACTATCTGTGAAAAAAGTGCATAATGTTTAAAATAATGTTTATAAACGAATTATAATTAATTAAGTTGCTTAAACAACTATAAACAAAACAGCATCATGTATGTGCCTCCTTAACGCACACCTAAAATTCGAATGTAACGTTTTTGCATTCGAATGTGGATTTTTTTTAATTCGACGAATATTCAAGGTTTTTTTGGCAGCCCTACACGTCAGTTTGATTTGATTGCAACACTGTTCACTAACATGCTGCACCGCAGTAATGCAACAAGCCAGAGACAATCTTTCAGTGTTAAAGTAAGCGATCTGCAGCAACAAAGAAATCAGGGGACATTCATTTAGGTCAGAGTTGTAGATCTGAGATTAGTGAGTGTTGCTGCTGCAGAGATGCATTATGCAAATGAGCTGCAAAGCAATGCATAAAATGCTTGTGATTGCAACACTGTTCACTGACATGCTGTGACGCAGTAATGCGTTAAGCGATAAACTGTCTTTTCCATATTAAAGGCAACACTTTTCGGCAACAAAGTAAGCAGAGGACATTCATGCTGGTGAAAGTTAGAGATCTGAAGCAACACAAGTTTCAGCAAGTGTTGTTAAAGCAGCGACACATTATGCAAATGCACATCAGTGCAACGCAACCAAAGAGATCACACCTGAGCCACAATGCCTCTTGAAACCAAGCAAATACTTGTGATGCTCCTCAAGTTGTAAGTCACTTTGGATAAAAGTGCCTGCTAAATGAACATATGTAAATGAAATGCAAATGAGGAGAAAAACATGTCTATTTCACAAAGTTCACAGTCCTTTTATGCTAATGCATCGCTGGCAAAAAGTTGCCAGAACACACTTTAGAGACAACTTTTAAGTGGCCATCAACAGAGATGCATGCTTTTTGCCTGAATAATGATGTTGTTAACTGGACTATGCTAATTGGCTAAACACTGACTGCTGGTAAAACCGACACTCGGTTGCTTTGTTGCTGTGGAAGTCCCCTCGACCGTTTTCAGGGGGAAATCTCAGTGGTCTAAAATGAAAGCCAAACATGTTCCGATTGGCTGTGATTTAGTTTTTCTTGAAATTACTCTGGTTAGGACGCTGTGTAATGTTAGTCTACGCTAAGTGAGTGTCGGTAATGCGGGTCAGATCAGGTTGCTGTCACATTACTGCAGGTCTTTATAAAACACAAGTCTGTTTTATTTACCAAACGTGAACTGCTTTCGATTAAAGCCAGATTGTATGAAAGAACGTAATAAGTAGCAGAGAGCGGTGAACGCTAGGAGAGGTCTCGCAAACAGAACATGATGTTAGTGCGTGTAAATATAGCTAAATCTTTTCAAGTCGACATTCTTTGTGCATCACAACGGTGTTCGGTTAGCGCCAATGCAACCGTTCCCAGATCTCAACGGAGGGCAAACAAAGTGATTATTTTCATATGTTGATATCTCGCACACACTGTCCTCGCGCTAAATCGCCGGTTGTCAAGCATTCCCGTCTTCTGCCAGGCAAAGCAAAATAAACTCCAACACTAGAGGGCGGCTGAGCAGCCAGAACTAAAGCCTACTGCGAAACACTGTAACTACACAAACTCAACACACACTCACCGTGTTCTCTGAGTAAGACAGATGAGTGTGTTTGTTGTCTTTCAACATGCCTCATAAAGAGTCACTCAAGCTCTACTGCGAGTCCATCAATCATTGCGCTGGATGTTAAATAGCTCAGCACACGACAAGACGCACGGCATGCGGCAGGACGCATTTATCATCTCAAACGCACATCGACGTGTTTTGATTTTGAGAACTCACCGGCACGCCACAGAACAACCCACAAATCACAGTATTACTGCAGTTCAGATTAGTGCATATGTCAACTCACATGCAACATTTCTGCTGTTTTCACTACTGCAGACAACCTACTGAGTACTCATTATTGCAGCACAAATATGATTGCAATATTTATGAAGTCTGTCATTTTCAAGGTGCAGTTTTACTACAACAAGAGAGACAATATGGATGCAGTATTTCTGCAGTTTTCACTATTGCATCAAAAATGTCAATTTTCACGCAGTATTTCTGCTGTTTTCACAACTGCGGCAGAAATATAATTTAGTTGCAATATTTATGAAATTTACCATTTTCACTATTGCATCAAAAGTGACCATTTGGATGTGACCATTTTTGTTGTTTTTATTATCGAAGCACAAATAATGATCATTTAGATGCAGTGTTTGTGCGATTTTCACTATTGAAGAACAAATATGTCAATTTAGACGCAGTATCGTCTTTGAAAAAACAAAAATTTGGCCATGTTTGTTCAAGCAAATATTTTCCAATTCATCAAATTTTCCATTTTCACGACAAAATCTACCACGTTCAGTTATTCGCTACTGCAGCAGAAATTTTATTACTTACTACACGCAAAAACAATTCTGCATTTCAACTATTTTCACAAATATTCAGGAAAGCAAAGACAAACAAATCATCGGGAATGAACAGTATTTTCTGCAGGGTTGTTGCACTACTGCAGCACAAATAGATATCACAAACACAATAGTTATGAAATGTACCATTTGCACTTTTAGCTACCAAAGTGACCAATTTGGAAAATAAAGCAATAAAAAAGGAACACCATTTTTGTTGTTTTTATTATCGAAGCACAAATAATGACAATTTAGATTGCAAGCCTCTCAGTGCCGCTACGTCGCTCTGGGCACACCAGAGATCAGTCTCGAGAGACTGATTCCCTTAGTAGATTATTTAGCAGCATAGAAGCTACTGCCAATGTACTGGGTACGGAAAGTATTCAGACCCCCTTAAATTTTTTCACTCTTTGTTATATTGCAGCCAATTGCTAAAATCATTTAAGTTAATTTTTTTCTCAGTATAGAAAACACACACACGCACACACCAAGATTGAACATAAAAACCACAGTCAATATAATCCATTAAAACTACATAACTAATATAATGCAACTGTTTATTAAAAAAGAAAAACTGAAATATCACTTGGTCCTAAGTTTTCAGACCCTTTGCTCAGTATTTAGTAAAGCACCCTTTTGATCTAATACAGCCATGAGTCTTTTTGGGAAAGATGCAACAAGTTTTTCACACCTGGATTTGGGGATCCTCTGCCATTCCTCCTTGCAGATCCTCTCCAGTTCTGTCAGTTTGGATGGTAAATGTTGGTGGACAGCTATTTTTAGGTCTCTCCAGATATGCTCAATTGGGTTTAAGTCAGTGCTCTGGCTGGGCCATTCAAGCACAGTCACAGAGTTGTTGTGAAGCCACTCCTTCGTTATTTTAGATCGGTTGGCACTGTGTGCTTAGGGTCATTGTCTTGTTGGAAGTTAAACCTTCTGCCCAGTCTGAGGTCCTGAGCACTCTGGAGAAGTTTTCGTGCCAGGATATCCTTGTACTTGGCCGCATTCATCTTTCCCTCCATTGCAACCAGTCGTCCTGTCCCTGCAGCTGAACCCCCCCCACAGCATGATGCTGCCACCACAATGCTTCACTGTAGGGATGGTATTGGCCAGGTGATGAGCAGTGCCTGGTTTTCTCCAACCATACCGTTTAGAATTAAGGCCAAAAAGTTATATTTTGGTCTCATCAGACCAGAGAATCTTTTTTTCTCACCATCTTGGAGTCCTTCAGTTGTTTTTTTAGCAAACTCCATGCGGGCTTTCATGTGTCTGCACTGAGGAGAGGCTTCCGTCGGGACACTCTGCCATAAAGCCCCGACTGGTGGAGGATTGCAGTGATGGTTGACTTTCTACAACTTTCTCCCATCTCCTTACTGCATCTCTGGAGCTCAGCCACATTGATCTTTGGGTTCTTCTTTACCTCTCTCACCAAGGATCTTCTCCCCGATAGCTCAGTTTGGCCGGACGGCGAGCTCTAGGAAGGGTTCTGGTCGTCCCAAACATCTCCATTTATGATTATGAAGGCCACTGTGCTCTTAGGAACCTTAAGTGCAGAATACATTTTTTGTAACCTTGGCCAGATCTGTGCCTTGCCACATTTCTGTCTCTGAGCTCTTCAGGCAGTTCCTTTGACCCCATGATTCTCATTTGCTCTGACATGCACTTTGAGCTGTAAGGTCTTATATAGACAGGTGTGTGGCTTTCCTAATCAAGTCCAATCAGTATAATCAAACACAGCTGGACTCAAATGAAGGTGTAGAACCATCTCAAGGATGATCAGAAAAATGGACAGCACCTGAGTTAAATATATAGTGTCACAGCAAAGGGCTGAATACTTAGGACCATGTGATATTCAGTTTTTCTTTTTTAATAAATCTGCAAAAATGTCAACAATTTCTGTGTTTTTCTGTCAATATGGGGTTTTGTGTGTACATTAATGAGGAAAAAAAACTAACTTTAATTTTTTTTTGCAAATGGCTGCAATATAACAAAGAGCAAAAAATTTAAGGGGGTCTGAATACTTTCCGTACCCACTGTATTTCAATGGGTCCTGCGTACTGTAGAAAGAGGCTACAGAATCCAGTTCGGTTCTCGTCCGCCTCGATTCAGCGGGGTCAACCCCACTCTAGTGGTCCCGAGCAGTCTCTGTGGGGTGGGTGGGGGGAGTATTAAACAAGAGTAGTTACTCTCTTACAGAAGGAGGCCATCGATGTGGTCCCTCCGCACGAGGCAGACTCCGGGTTCTACAGCCGGTACGTCATTGTTCCGAAGAAGGATGGGGGTTGCATCCAATTTTAGATCTGCGCCTATTGAACCGCTCAGTCATGCGACTGAAGTTCAGAATGCTCACACTCAAACAAGTCGTGTCACAGATCAGTCCGAGGACTAGTTTTTCACGATCGATCTAAAAGACGCATATTTCCATATCTCCATCCTTCCTCATCACAGGAAGTTCCCGAGGTTCGTTTTTGGGGGCAAAGCTTACCAATATCGTGTTCTTCCTTTCAGCCTTGCACTCTTACCTTGCACTTTCACGAAGTGTGTGGATGCTGCTCTGGCTCCGTTGCGACTCCAGGGCATCCGCATACTCAACTACATCGACGATTGGTTGATTTTAGCTCATTCAGAGCAGGTAGCGTTTCGACATCGAGATGTCGTTCTCACTCATATGAGAGACTTGGGGTTAAGACTAAACGCCAAGAAAGGTGTGCTTTCTCCATTACAGAGGACCACTATTATCTGGCGTGGTGTGGGATTCGCCACGCTGTTTTTTCAGACGCCCCTTCTCGTGGTCATCATGAAGACAGAGGCTACGCAGCAGTGGTGCTAGAAGCTCTCTGTAAGCCTCCATTTGAGCCAGTTGAGGAGATTTCTGATCGCCACGTTACGATAAAGACTACCTTTCTTTTGGCGATATCTTCTCTTAAGAGAGTTGGGGATTTGCAGGCCCTATCTATGGCCCCTTCCTATCTTGACTTTGCACCCGGTCTGGCCAAAGCGTTTCTGTACCCTCGAGTGGGATATGTCCCTAAAGTCCCCTCATCTGCACCGCAGCCCATCGTACTTCAGGGCTTCAGTCCTCCTCCCTTCAGAGAGCCAGACCAGCAGAAGCTTAATTGTATACGTCCACAGAGCTGCCCTGTGGAGGAGGGCGGACCAGCTGCTTGTTTGCTACGGTCCCCCTAAGAGAGGTCTTCCAGCAACGAAACAGACCGGTGGATAGTGGATGCCATCTGCATCTCTTATGAGTCCTCTGATCTCCCCTCGTCGCTAGGGGTCAAGGCTCATTCTACTCGAAGTGTGGCGGCCTCTAAGGCTTTTTTAGCAGGTGTGTGTCTATGTGTCTTCGTCAGGTTCTACGGTCTAGACATGCAAGCCACTCCTAGCTCTTCTGTTCTCTCGCCTTAGCTGTGCAAGCTGCCACACTAGGCAGAGATTTGGAAGTCTGACGGTGTGGGCATTCTCGTTCCTCAAGCGTTTTCCGACGCAGCTCGAGTTCCTGAAGAGGAACGTCTCAGGTTACATATGTAACCATGTTTCCTCGAAGGAACGAGATGCTGCGCCGGCTCCGCCGCACGTGCTTTTATAGCTTCCTGGTCATGACGTCACCCGCCCGTGACGTCCCGCTCAGCTATTCGACTGATTTCACATTTGATTCAGAGCATGGTCACAGAAGGCGTTCCTGAAGCCTTTTCTGACGCAGGACCATGGTTACACACGTAACCTGAGACGTTTTTCAGCATTTTCACAATTGCATCAACATCTTACTGCAGCAGAAACGTTATGATTTACTTGCAATATTTCTGCAGTTTGCCTTTTAATGACAATTTAGATGCAGTGTTTCTGCGATTTTCACTACTGCAACGTACTGTACGCAGTGGTTTTGGAATAACTCCTAAACATGTTTGTAGTTTAATGGTGACACACTCACCACCTCCCACTGCGTCTGCGCCGGCATGCAGGAGTCACAATGGACCAGAGACTCGGTGGATTGTGGGAAGGTGTTGGGCACACTGTAGCTGAAACACTGACCCAGACAGGCCCTGAAAACACAACACTGTTAGATCCATCTACAAAGCCCACAACACACATGATAATTGCTGCACTGCTCAAGTATCGCAATATTTAATAGCTGAATGTTTATTTTGGTCAAACGAACACAGAGAAACATTCAGGAATTCCCTAAACTGGACAACAGTGTGTGTGTGTGTGTGTGTGTGTGTGAGACCTGTTTTGGATGGATCGTGGCGTGCAGCCCGTGTGTCCGACGATCTGCGTGATGTTTTTGGCCTCACACCAGGCGCTTTTGTCGGGGAAGAGCGCGAGGCGGTTGATGTGAGCGTGTGGAGCCGCGCCGCAGAACTCAAGCAGCAAACACGCCAGCAGAACACACAGCCACATCGCCAAACCTGAAAACACATCGTTAACGCTGCGAATAATCCGACATCAGAGTTCAGAAGAATGCCTCTGCTGCTTTTCTAAACCTCATATGTGACCCTGGAGCACAAAACCAGTCATAAGGGTCCATTTTTGCGAAATTGAGATTTATGCATCATCTGAAGTCTGAATAAATAATTTTTCCATTGATGTATGGTTTGTTAGGATAGGACAATATTTGAAAATCTGGAATCTGAGGGTGCAAAAAAAATCTAAATATTGAGAAAATCATCTTTAAAGTTGTTCAAATGAAGTTCTTAGCAATGCATATTACTAATCAAACATTAAGTTTTGATATATTTACGGTAGGAGATTTACTAAATATCTTCATGCAACATGATCTTTACTTAATATCCTGATGATTTTTGTCATAAACCTCCTCGTTTATCCCAAAGCGAACAGACAGAGTTTAAACCACGTCCACAAGAACCCAAAGCCCCGCTTTCATAAATAAAAACACTCCCGACGGATCCAATGTTACATTTCAAAGAGAAACAGAAAGAGAGACAGACACATACAGTCTCATTTAGTTAAGTGACATTAAAACTTCTTCTCAACTTCAAGAACAAGCAACGCCAACTTAATGAGACCAATTAAACCGAGCTAATGAAGTCAAACCAACACTTCTGCAGAGTTCAGTGAGGAGATCCGAGTCAGACTCACGGTTTCTCGAGCGTCTCTGTGTCTGATGTCCCGCTGACGGGGTCTCATATGGTGATTAACGGATGAATCGCCCTGTTATGACCCGCTGGAGTTAAACAATTACATCACACACACACACACACACACACAGAGTCAGAAGAAACGCAATGAGTCGCTCCGTGTCTCTCAAAAACACAGCCAGCGGAGCCGTTCTCTGCAGTCTGCCCTGCGCCGAGTGGTGTGTGTGATTGTGTGTGTGTGGTGTGAGTGTTTTTGGGGCGTCATATGTAAGGTGTGTGTGTGTGTTGTGTGATTATGTGGTGTTGTGTGGTGTTGTGTGTGTGTGGTGTGTGTGTGTGTTTGTGTGTGTGTGAGTGAGTGTCTGTGTGTGTGTGTGTGTGTGTGTGTGTGTGTGTGTGTGTGTGTGTGTGTGTGTGTGTGAGTGGTGTGTCCGTGTGTGTGTGTGTGCGTTTGGGTGTTGTGAGTGTGTGATGTGTGTGTGTGTGTGTGATGTGAGTGTGAGTGTGAGTGTGAGTGATTGTGTATGATTGTGTGTGTGTGTTTGGTGTGTGTGTTTGTGTGTGTGTTTTAGTGTGTGTTATAGTGTGTGTGTGTGTGGGTGTGCTTGTTTTGGGGGCGTGGGGTCAGATGTAAGGGTGTGTGTGTGTGTGGGGTGTTGTGGTGTGTGTGTGTGTGTGTGTGTATTAAATATGTGTGTGTGTGGTGAGGGATGTGTGATGTGTGTGGTGTGTGATTTCTGTGTGCGTGTACTGTTTTTGGGGGCGGTCAGATGAGCGGGTGTTTGTTTGTGTGTGTGTGTGTCTCTGTGTCTGTGTTGTGTCTGTGTTGTGTGTGTGTGTGTGTGTGTGTGTGTGTGTGCTTATGTGTATGTGTGTGTGTGGTGTGTGTGGGGGTTAGATTTGATGTGTGTTGTGTGTTGTGTGTGTGTATTGTGTCTGTGTGTGTGTGTGTGTGTGTGTGTGTGTGTGTGTGTGTGTGTGTGTGTGTGTGTGTGTGTGTGTGTGTGTGTGTTTGTGTGTGTGGGTGTGTGGGTGTGTTTGTGTGTGTGTAGGCGGCGATATGATTCTGGTGTATTTGCAGGTCAGAATCTCCTGCAATCTGATCTGAATCTCCACCAGCATCCAGAACAAACTCAAACTCTCAGTATGGGATCCCTGTCTCGTGGTCTTAAAGTGATCTGAGCAAACACCACCATGTTTTTACTGTTCGATACGATCACCGCTCTGTACAAGGGAGGCCATCGTTGAGTTTCAATTGGAATTATAGCTTAAAACATGTTGTTTCACGCTTTCTGTCTTCGGTGGAACACAGAAGCAGACGTTTGTCTGAATGCTCAGGCTGCACTTTTCACTCAAAGTTGCTAAAGTGCAAAAATGACAAAACAAAAAGAAGTACCACAGCTTTATGCAGTAAAAATAGTTTCAAAGCAGCTGCCAGTAAAAATAAATAAATAAATAAAGAAGCAGTGTCAGTCACAACATTCTTCAAATTCAGGAATTAATCATTTAGTTATAATTGCAACTAGCGTTTTTTAAGTTAAATTACTCTGTGACTACTTTTGATAGACTCCAATTTAGCAAAATTGCTTTCTGATGTCTTTGTAACATCAGATCAAAGGTTATCAGATCATATGGCGGCTGTCTGAAGAAGTTTTCACTAGATTCCAAAAATAATGCATTTTTGCGTTTAAAAATGCGAGAGGTAATTTAAAAAAAAAGCACAAGGTTTAAGGTCCTTGCACACTGAGTATGCGTTTTGTAGTTGTTTTCTATCAAAATGCTGGCTACAGATGCAAAAATTCAGAAAATTGAACCTGATCCGAATTTTTCTTTTGTGACGGACGAAAGTTTTGGAGGCAGTGTGTAAACGTGATTGAGACGACGCGAGGTCGTGTTTATTTTTTAACGTGTGAAAATTTCTGACGAGATGCATTTTTAAACAGTTCTTTTCATTTGAGAACAGCATTAAATTTAGATCTGTTCTATGTTGCGCCATGATTTTTTTTACCCGTTTTTACAGTGTTGCATTATAACCAATCACACACGAGTCTGTTGAGCTTATGAATGCAATGGCCAATCAGAGGCCTTCAGATGAGTCACTTTATTCTGCACACTCGCTCCGACTGATTCAAGGCTCTCAATTCTAATTCATTGGCTAAACACAAAGAGCAGATGTACGTATGATGCAAGAGATTCATTCACCAAACCGTGTATAGACAGCTTTACTGATCATAAGGGGAGTGTTTTGAGAGTGCTTAAACTCGCGCTAGACTGAAGTCAGTCATAATGTTCTTTGACAGTGTAAATGTTCTTTGCTTGCATTCTGTGTATAACTTATTCACTGTTAATAACTGTGAAAGGTACAGTAAAAAAAAGATTACCTCATCCGTGAACATCCTCCTTCGTAGCGTCATCAAGCTTCGCCTTTATTATTGTTTTGAAAATGCGACCTCTAGCGGCGAAAACGTAACGTTAAGCGCTGCAGACGCCAAAATGGTCAAAAAACACGCGGTGCATGGAAAACAATGGAAAAGCAGTGCATCTGAATGCAATTTTGCAAAAACGGTCCATTGTCAATAGCGTAGCGATGCATGAAGCACAGCTCACACAGAAGACACTTTCAAACCAAGCAGTTTTCTGTCAGTCGACGTGACAAATTCGCATGACCAACTTGCGACGCAAAATCTGCAAACGTGTGGATTCCCATGGAAATGAGCTGGATTTCACCAAAACATTTTGCTGAGCAGTAATAAAAGTGAGAGCACCTCAAGTGAGATTATTTTGTGTGAGGAATGGACTGAAAGTCTTTCACCAAAGTTCTCACATCAGATGACTTCAGAACAACTGAAATATAACACACGAGTGATTTTGGACAACTTTTATCATAGTTTTTTACCGTCTTTTTAAACCTTTTTGGAGTTGGAGAGCCTCTGCTCACTGCTCACTTTCACTGTATGTACAAGAGCAGCATGAACCTATGGCTAAATATCTTCCGCAGAAGAAAGAAAGTCAAAATGGGTTTGAAATGACAGGGTGCGTAAACACAGCGATCATGTCATCTGAGCTCTCTTTAAGATTCAGATCTACAAGTCGATGTGTGTTGAGCAGCTTCTTGTCTCCTGTGATGCGTGAACGTTTTGAATTCCTGCGCTGTCATGACGAGTGTGTGTGTGTGTGTGTGTGTGTGTGTGTGTGTGTGTGTGTGTGTGAGAGAGAGTGTGTGTGAGAGTGTGAGTGTGAGAGTGAGAGTGAGAGTGAGTGTGTGAGAGGGGAGAGAGTGTGTGTGAGAGAGAGAGTGTGTGTGAGATAGAGAGTGTGTGTGTGTGTGTGTGTGTGAGAGGAAGTGTGTGTGACTGTGTGTGTGTTTGTGTGTGTGTGCGGTGTGTGTGTGTGTGTGTTGTGTGAACTGTAGTGTGTGTGTGTGATTAACGCGCTCCAGCAGAATCTGTCAACAGGCGCACCGTTCACCTGTCTGTCTCTCCTGCACACAATATGTACACTACACCACACACAATACATAACAATAACAACAATATATAACCACCACAATCTACACACGGTCTCACACCTCTTCACATACGCCCACATGCACATACCCACAATATATAAACACCAATATATACCACACACATAGACACACTGTCCTCACTCCCTCTCACAAACCCGCACGCACAACAATGCACGATACACTCCAATATATACACAACATAAATAGACTCATGCACAATCCTATAAACACATGTATAGCACATTCAATATATAAACTCCACATATATACCACACACACAATATATACCAAGCACACAATACTCCACATATAGAACAACACATTATAAACACACACACATAGTAAACAGACACACACTTACATATATAACCACAATCAATATATAACCACAAATGCACACACACTCACAAAATAAACTAACCCACCACATACATCATTTCTAACCACAACACAACACACACACACACCCACCCACACACACACAAAACAACACACACACACAAAATTCAGTATAACCACACACACATACACACAATACATAACCACACACACAATATATAAACACATTCACACACTCACACACACCTATATGTAACACACAAACACATCACTGGAACACACACACACACACACATAATATACAACCACACACACTATATAAACACATGCACTCACTCACTCACAAAATAAACACACACACACACACACTTACATAATATACAACCACAATCAATATACAGTATAACCCCAAATGCACACACACTCACAAAATAAACTAACACACACACTTACATAATATATAACCACACACACACACTTACATAATATACAGTATAACCACACACACACACACAATATATAAACACATTCACACACTCACACACACACACACAAACACATCACTGCCACACACCACACACCCCACCACTAATATATACACATTCACACACACTATATATACCCACAGAACCACCACACAAACCGCAATTACAGGATTACAAGTATAACCACACACCACACACAATATATAAACACATTCATATACGCACACACTTAAACACACAAACACATCACTGACAACACATCACACATATATATATAAACACATTTCAACACACACTCTATATTAAACACAGACCACACCACACAGCATCAATTACGGATTACAGTATAACCACACACACACACACACACTTACATAATATACAGTATAACCACACAGACACCACCCACGCCCAACACACACCTCGCAATTACATGATAACCAGATAACCACAACACACACACACCACACCACACTTTACATAATATACAGTATACCCACACACACACACACACACACACACACACACACACACTCATGTGAACATAATCAGAGCAGCTCAGAGCCTGCAGCGGTGTGTATGGCGTGTGTTTGCGGTTGTGTTGGAGTGTTAATATGGCAGACTAGCGATTTCTCTAATCTCTTCATCAGGAGGGTTTCAGCCATCTCTCTCTCTCTCTCTCTCTCTCTGCAGGTGCTGAATCTGGCTCTGATTCCAGAGCAGTGGTAGTCCGGCTCACACACTCATTAGCACACAACACACACACACACACACACACACACACACACCACTGTAAGCACTTCATCATGCGCTCAAACTCGACGCCTGACGCCGTTCATTCAGCAGATGGAAGTGATGAAAACCAGCAGTGATGATGATGATGAAGAAGAGACTCTTCTGCTGGTCCTGTGAGAGACAGATAGACAGATAAATATAAAACTACTGCTGAAACATCACACACATGTAAGTCTGGGAATGATGTAAAACATGAAAACAAGGTCAAAACCTGTGACACAAATGGAAACCCTCTCAAATCTGTGCCTCTTCCGTGTCTGGACTGCAGCTCTGATCAGACTGGACATTCATGAGGTGCATCATGGGATGCTTTTATGACAACAAAATTACTAAAACTTTTCTAACTAAAACTGAAAACGCAGAAATAAAGGCTCAACATGTATGAAGTACTGTAAAAACTGGACTAAAATAACACCCAGAAACTCTCTCCGCGCTCCTCTAATTGGATTCAGAGTCGCCGATTACACAACTTCCAAATGTCAAACAAAACCGCAAAACACCAAACAACATCCCCTCGACTTCATTAGTGAGGGAAATACCACCAAACTCCTCCCTCAGACCGCGGCTGCGTCTCAATTCAACAGCTACACACTGCACACATGCTTTAAAAACAATAAACCCACACACACACACACACAACCTCTCTCTCTCTCTCAACCCGACACACCACAACACACACACACTCACACACTCACAAACTCACACACACACACTCACAAACACACACCACACACACACACACACACACTCCTCTCTCTCTCTCTCTCTCACACACACACACACACACACACTCACACTCTCTCACAAACACACACACACAAACACAAAACACACACACACACACACACACACACAACACAAACACACACTCTCTCTCCTCTCACACACCAGACAACCACACCACACAAACCCACACTCAATCCACCACACCACTCACTCCCACACTCCACACCAAAACACACACACACACTAAAACACAGTCTCACACACAGTCTCACACACACACACAAACTCACACACCCACACACACACACTCACACTCACACACACACTCTCACACAAACACAGACACACACACACTCCCTCACACACACACACACACACACACACTCCACACACACCCACACACACACACTCTCTCACACACACACACACCACACACTCACTCACACACACACACAACACACACACCAACACACACACACAAACACACACACACACTCACACACCCACACTCACTCACACACACACACACACACACACACACACACCAAACACACTCCTCTCCCACACACACACACACGCTCTCTCTCAGACACCACACACACACACCACACACACACCCACACACACACACACACACACACACACCCCACACACTCTCTCACACACACACACTCACGCACAAACACACAAACTCACACACGCACACTCACTCACACACACACACACACACACACACTCTCTCACACACACCACACACACACACACACACACACACACGCTCTCCTCTCTCACACACCAACCACAACACACACACCATCTCTCACTCACTCACACCCACACACTCTCACACACACACACACACACGTCACATGACCTCACACACACACACACACGCCACACACACACTCACTCACAACACACACACACACACTCACACACACACACACACGCTCTCTCACACACACACACACACACACACACATGTGCGAGAGCAGCCCTGAGGGTAAACCCGCTTTCTAATCCTTCATTTCTCCAGCCATCCAGCTCATATTATCGGTCTGCCATCTTTTTTCACTTCTCGTCTTTTTAGCTCGAGATGTTTTACGATTCAATCTCGTCCAGGACAGAGAACTTAAATCAAACACATTAAAAGCACGTGTGGATCTGACCCCGACGCGCCAGCACACACACCGAACACACCGAACACACAGCGAGGCCCGAAACAAACTAGCTACACAAAACACGTGACCGCAATTCATAACGCTTCGTTCATAGTTTTATCTTAACAAATGTCTTACTATGTAATGTCCTTTAATTTGGAGGAAGAGAAACTGGGCTCTATTGCGTCAGAGATGCGTCACTGTGCTTGAAGCTGATTGGTCAAATCTGGGTTTGAGCTCTCTAAACCTGAACATAATCTGGAGCATGTTAGCTAGCTGTGGAGCGTAAGTTACCAAGGCAATGAATGCCGCTAAAAGCCAAGCCACCTTCATGGTACCTAAAACCCAGGATTGGTGCAAACTAACCCTAACTTAACCTGGCTAGCAGCTAATCCGGCTTCATGGAACAGGTTTAGAGAGTTACTGAAGAGAGCGGAGGAATGGAGCGGCGCAGGGGTTTAATTACAGCACACCTGCCCAGACCCATCCAAACGGCCCTGGATTAATCCCTCCATCACGTTTGACTGGGAAATATTCACGTTCATAACCAGCAGAAATGGCCAGGACACATTCTGGACTCATACTGACTCAACATGAAAACAAATACAAACAGTATCTCTGTGTCATAAGTTGTATCTCGGCCAGATATTGTCCTCACCTAACAAACCATACATCAATGAAAAGCTCATTTATTCAGCTTTCAGATGATGCATACAAAATGTTAACAACTTGTATTCTAATTCAGTTATCACTGATAAGGTATACCGAAACGATGTTTTATGGAGAGTGTTTAGGATCAGAATTGCACATGCAAGGAATTTGTCTTCATGACAGAAGAGTTTTGCTTTTATTTATAAAGAAATATAATAATCTTTATGTGTTTCATTGGGTTTGCTATTATTTAAGACCCTCAGACAGGCTGCAATAATTCTCCTTACACAGTCAGATCTGAATCATACGAAGCGGACCGTGATGAAAGCAGATATCAGATAGATAAATACATAGAAATAAAGAATAAAACATCCTGATGCTGTTTACATATTCTTATAATTCAGTTTTCAGTGTCTCATTCGTTTTCAATATTAAACTTTTTATTAAAGTCTCTAAAAACGATGCTCTGGCTTCTTCTTATTCAGACTACGTGAAATAAAACCAAACACAAAGTGCATAAGACAAAACTGAACTCAAATGAAAACAACCTAAACACAACCTTAAATATTAAATATAAATGTTTCTATTGTTTTATAAGTTTCTCGTTTTGTGTTCTAATGTTTGAACGGCTACATTGTGAGATAAGGTAATAAATGGTGGTTATTTTTGTCTAATGTTATTGTTTTTTGATAAAGACTCCGCCCTCCTCGCTTCCGCCACGCCCCTCTTCTTCTATATTTGGCTATGCCTTACTGAAGCGCCTGTGATTGGTCCGCGCGGCATCGGAGCGGAATGACCCGGATAGGCAAGCCGCGCCCCTCCCCCGCAGGAGCCCGGATGAGGAAGTGCAGCGCTGACAGGGCTGGGTTCCGTCAGAGAGTCGAAGCCGAACCGCGTCCAGACAGACCCGAGCAGAACCGCACAGCGAGCCGAACCCGCCGCCTTCAGTCCCGCAGACATGGTGAGAGCCGCTACAGCGCCACAGCACACGCTGCAAACAGCCAGAGTAGCACCGGAACCCTGCGGGCTGGAGCGGGTTCGAGCCTCAGGCGAGCGCGGTGTCTGAGGGCTTTAGTATTCGCTGGATTGGTGTTTGTTTGGGTTTAGTCTCAGATTTTTCGGACCTTCGGCTTATTTGAGGGTTGTTTGGGATCAGTATTCGAGGTTTTAGTATTTATAATGCTTAGTGTTTGTAGGTATGGTGTTTGTGAGGGGTTTTTGATAGCATCGGTTAAAACACTATGTCATGTGTTTATATCATCCTAACCATCTTCATGACAGCACTGTGTGAGATCAGTGTTTATTTCATGTGTCACATTTCTGTCCTTAAGTTGTCAGTGTTTAATCTGCAGTCGGTGTTCAAGTACTGGCCATTTAAGGGTTAGGGGCTTTTATTTTGAAAGGCTGTATAGATGTGTTTGTATTTATGTATCTGATGTTTGTGTTCAACTGTCTAGTGTTGGGTTTTCATGAGTTTAGTATTTGATGTAGTTTAGTATTTGGGGGTTTTAGTATAGACTTTTATATTTTGGTGTTTATTTTAGGGGCCAGTGTTTATTTATCTGTTGTTTGAGTCAGTGGGGGTTTAGTGTTTGGGCTGAGAAGGCTATTTCTTTGGTTTAATGTTGGGTTTTCATGGGTTTAGTGTTTGATGTAGTTTAGTATTTGTTTCTTATGTTTGAGTTTAACTGTCAGATGGGTTTTAGTGTTTGATGGGCTGAGTGTTTGGGTTTATGTCGGGTTTTCTTGGATTGCACGGTTTGTTGGTTGTGTTGCTGTGTAAGGGGTTTTAGCTGGTGTTTTAGGGGGTTTAATATTGGTTAGTGTTTGACGGTTTTAGTCCGTTTGCATCGGTTCTAAACTGCTGATAATATTGTGTATAGGAAGTGTTTATTTCACGCAAGCAGTATTATGTGGCACACTTGCTGTCATTAAATCGTAAATGCTAATAGCAGAATTTGATTGGCAATCAGTCGTTGAGCTCATTGAAACTCCTCTTGTCTCAGTGTTCAGGGCTGGTTTGAGGTTGTTTGAAGGTTTAAGTATTAGACTTTAGGGGTTTGGGGCTTTAATATTATGGTGTTTAGGCTACTTTTTAAATTGTTGTTTATAGGAGTCAATATGCGAGTATTTATGTATCTGATATATGTCAGAATGTTTTAGTGTTTGAGTTAAGTATTTGTGTTTTCTTGGATTTTTAGTGTATGAAGGTTAAAGTATTAGACCGTTTATCAGCTCGGACTTTCAAGCTTTTCACACAACAACAACTTCCAGAACTTTAAAGCTCTAAAATGATCCCATTTGAATGTTGTTTTAAAGGGATGACCAAAATATACTTTGTGGTAAACAAACACGTGTAAAATATTTAAAAAAAATCAACATTGGCCCATCACGTAAACAGAGATGCAGCAGAGGAGCAATTATTAGAAAACTCTCTCAATGCTCTCAAATGTTAGTCTGGAGCCCTGTATTAATGTTTGAGGGTTTTGGTGTTTCTTTGGTTTTCTTGGATTTAGTTTTTGGGGGCTTGTTGTTTTTGGTTTAGGTGTTTTGGATGTTTTTCCCATGTCAGTATTTGAGGGTTTAGCTAGTATTTATGTTTGAGTTGAACTTTCCGGGGAGTTTAGTATTATTGGCTTTAGTTTTCGTGCATTTGAAGTAGTTTGGAGGCTTATTGTTTTGGTTTAGGGTTTGTGTTTGGAGTTTTGTGGGTGTTGGGTTCATGTTTAAGGTGGTCTTTGAGGTTCATATTTATGGTTCAGTGTTGAACTATTTTAGTTAGGGATGCACGATATATCGGCCAACATATCGGTATCGGCCGATAAATGAGGTATTTTCTGTTATCGGTACGGCATATAAGAAAATTGGTCCGATATCTTAAAAGCCGATAAATAAGTGCATTATTCCTTCAGGCACTTCAGATGGCGCGCTGTTCGTTTGCAGCTTTTGTGCAAGTTGTACGTTGAAATCTTGTTGTTATGTGTGTATATATGATTTATCTCATATAGAAGGCGTTTGGTTAAGTTAAAAGAGCGCTTAAGTTTACCGGTGATCGTCTTTAGCTCAGCGCACGCAGCTCAAAAAGCAGTGCACAACATTAATAACTATGATTGGAAATGTCGTGTATATAACATTCTAATGAGAAAATTATTATAATAAAACGTTGTGAATTCTATGGGTTTAGTTGCCGTGTTTCAGCGCGTTATGGGAAGAGCGCATCCACAACAGGATCACACATTCTGACTATAGCACGCATTAACTGCATCATTTTGTACATATATAAAAGTTGTAATATGTTTATGTTGTATTAATATTAATCTCAGGATGCATTTCCTTGAGTTAAATAAGCTGCCAGCAAAACGCTTCAGTTTACCATGTTCATTCAGCTCTTCAGCTTCAGCACGCGCAGCTCAACGGCTGCAATTTAAAACAGTGGTATTAATTTGTTACTTTTCAAAATCATTGATACATTATTAATAACAACAACCACTTGTATTTTTCTCTTATTATTTTCATCAGCAATATGGTTTAGTAATTAAAATCATTTAATTATTGTCCGTGCAGAGGCTATTCCGTTTTATTGATCTGTGGCGCATTCATTTAGATTCTTTACACGTGTAATGATGTCCAGTGACTTTTTTGCATTATTTATGCATTATTTTATTTATTTGTAAGACTTTGACTAAATTTGGTAATGGGAGAGTAAAAATATTTTTTTAAACGTACACCGTTCAAACTAGGCTGCTTATGTTGAAGTGTTTGGGATGTGGCTTTTAATGATGAGACCTTTTTTTTTTTAATCAGGCTCTCAAAAAGTATATAACAATTTGGATATAGATTTATCGGCCAACATATCGGTTATCGGCTTTCAAAAATAAAGAATAATCGGTTATCGGCCAAAATTTTCATATCGGTGCATCCCTAATTTAGTCATTTAGGACTTGGGGTTTATTTTTCAGGGTTTGTTTTTTGGGTCAGTATTTGAGGGTTTAGCTAGTATTTATGTTTGAGTTGAACTGTCAGAGTTCAGTGTTTGTTTAGGCTTTCTTGAATTTAGTGTTTAGGGTTCATTTTGTTTTTGGTTTAGGTATTTGCTGTTTTAGGGGTGTTTTGTTGGGGATGTTTTTAGGCGATATTTTGGGGGTTTATCATTGGTTGCTTTAGTCTTTGAGGGTTTTGTTTTTCTTGGATTTTGTTTTTGGGGGCTTGTTGTTTTTGGTTTAGGTGTTTTGGATGTTTTTCTTGGGTCAGTATTTGAGGGTTTAGTATTTATGTTTGAGTTTAACTTTCAGAGGGAGTTTAGTATTTATTTGCTTTAATGTTTAGTATTTGAAGTAGTTTAGAGTTTGGGGCTTATGTTGTTTTTGGTTTAGGTATTTGCTGTTTTAGGGGTGTTTTGTTGGGGATGTTTTTAGGTGATATTTTGGGTGTTTATTATCATTGGTTGCTTTAGTCTTTGAGGGTTTTGGTTAGTAATAGACCAATATGTAAATCAGCATCATTAACAGAAGCAGTCGTTCGTGTTGGTTCTAAGCTCTACTTAAAATAAGCTGTTATGTGTGTGTTAAGCTAATTGCTGTTGTTGATGTTAATGTCAGTATTTACTCATCAGTCAGTCATTTCTGGCCTAAATTAGAGTTTCCAGACCAGGGTTTGAGGAGATTATAATAGCGATGACAGCGCCGAATTAACTCGAACAATGTTAATAACTGCTAAATGTTAATTAACTGTGGATTTCTGCTAAATCTAACTCAAATAAGGCAACATTTCTGTTCAAGCTTTCAGTTTAGGGTTTTCATCTAATATGTTTTGTTTTATTTTATTTTATATTTATGTCAGTTAATGGGAAAAATATTAATAGTTTTAGTCATTTTAGTACTGTAACCCGAACTTGAACGGAAATTTAAAACGTTTAAGTTGAAGTTTTAACCAAAACTAAAGATACTCGTGTTTTTTCATTAATTGAAATAAAGATGGAAAACTTTAACTTTACATTTCTAATTTTCGCACAAATGTAAGTTTTTCATCTAGTGTTTGTTTGTCCAACTGTATTTCAAATAATGAAAAAACTTGAGTAGTTTTATGCCATGGCAAAGTTTCTGATTTTGAAATGACATGTAGTTTACCTAATTTGACACTAAAGTTGTATTGTAATTTTATGAAGGGGTATTTTACTTCCAAAAAACTAATAATAATTTAAAATGTATGAATTGGTAATAATTATAATATCTAATGTACAACACGTTTTTTCATGTGTTTTGCTGGATCCAATAAAAAAGGGTTCAATTTCTGTAATTTTCTGTATGTCTCAGTTGTTATTGTTAAAAGCTTATAAAATTGCTGTTTGTTTTTATATTTGTAATATGTATACATATAAAATTTAATTTTCTTTATTTATTGAAGCTTTATTGTTATGATTTTTATCATTTGGCCTGAAAAAACACATTTGCTGCTGATATGATTTAATACACTTTTAAAAGAGGGATTGCTGTAATGTATTTCTGTGTTCAAAGCTGTATTTACAGCATCATTGCTCCAGTCTTCAGTGTCACATGCTCTTCAGAAATCAGTATAATATGCTGATCTGCTGCTCGGGAAACATTTCTGATTATTATCAATGTTGAAAACAGTCGTGCTGCACAATATTTCTGTGGAAACTGTGATGCATTTTATTTTTCAGGATTCACAGATGAATAGAAAGTTCAGTAGAACAGCATTTATTATTTTGTGTGTTTACAAACATACGTTAATGTGTATGACGGTGTGTTTCTCCGCAGAACGCGCAGAAGTTTGGACGTAGTGCATGGAATGATGAGGCGCTTGCCTGACGCAGCAGACGAGAGAACCTCAGCAGACTCATCGACTGGTGGTGTGTGTGTGTGTGTGTGTGTGGTGAGACACGTGTGAGTGTGTGTGTGTGAGTGAGACACGTGTGACGTGTGTGTGTGTGAGGACCGAGTGTGTGAGGTGGGACACGTGTGTGTGTGTGGAGTGCAGACACGTGTGTGTGTGGTGTGTGTGAGACACGAGGTGATGAGTGGACACGGGGTGTGTGTGTGAGTGAGACACGTGTGAGTGTGTGTGAGACACGAGTTTGTGAGTGTGTGTGTGAGATACGAGTGTGTGAGTGGGACACGTGTGTGTGTGTGTGAGTGAGACACGTGTGAGTGTGTGTGAGACACGAGTGAGTGTGTGTGTGTGTGAGACAACGAGTTGGGAGGTGTGTGTGTGTGTGTGTGAGACACGAGTGAGTGTGTGTGTGAGACACGAGTGAGTGTGTGTGTGAGACACGAGTGTGTGTGTGAGTGAGACACATGTGAGTGTGACGTGTGTGTGTGTGTGTGATGTGTGAGTGATGTGTGTGTGTGTGTGAGAGAGAGAAATAGAGTGTGTGTGTGTGTGTGTGTGACCGTGTGGGTGTGTGTGAGTGAGGACACGTGTGGGTGCATTTGTGTGTGAGTGAGGGACACGTGTGTGTGTGTGTGTGTGTTTGTGTGGGTGGTGTGTGTGTGTGTGTGTATGTGATGTGAGGAAACGGGGGTGTGTGTGGTGTGTGGTGTGATGAGACGTTTGTGTGTGTGTGTGAGTGAGAACGTGTGTCGTGTGTGTTGTGTGAGTGAGACAGTGGTGTTGGTTGTGTGAGTGAGTCAAGTGTGTGTGTGTGAGTGAGACACGTGTGAGTGTGTGTGTGTGAGTGAGACACGTGTGTGTGAGTGAGACGTGTGTGTGTGTGTGAGTGAGACACGAGTGTGTGTGAGTGAGACGTGTGTGAGAGTGAGACACGTGTCTGTGTGAGAGTGAGACACGTGTCTGTGTGAGAGTGAGACACGTGTCTGTGTGAGAGTGTGTGTGAAGAGGACACGATGTTTTGTTGGTTGGTGTGGGAGGAGACACGTGTCTGTTGAGCAGTGAGAAACGTGTGTGTGGGTTGTGCGTGTGAGAGACACTGGTGTGTGTGGTGAGTGAGACGTGTGTGTGTTGGTGAGGGACACGGGGTGGGGTGTGTGTGTGAGGGGACACGTGTGTGTGTGTGAGTGAGGACACAGTGTGTGTGTGTGAGTGAGACACTTGTGTTGGGTGTGTGTGCGGAGACAAGTGTGTGGTGTGTGTGTGTGTTTTTTTGAGGAAGACACGGTGTGTTTGCGACACGTGGGTGTGGGTTGTGAGTGAGAACCCGGTGTGTGTTGTGTGGTGTGAGTGAGCAAGTGTGTGTGTGAGCCACGTGTTGTGTGTGTGTGGTGTGAGTGAGACACGGGGGTGTGTGTGTTTGTGTGGTGTGTGTGAGTGAGTGGAGGACGTTTGTGTGTGTGTGTGTCGTGCGAGTGTGAGTGAGAGTGGTGATGTGTGTGTGAGAAACGAGTGAGTGGTGTGTGAGTGGGGACACGATGGAGTGTTGTGTGTGAGTGAGACACGACGTGAGTGTGTGTGTGTGTGCTGAGTGAGACACGAGTGGAGTGGATGTGCAGTGTGTGAGTGAGACACGAGTGAGTGTGAGTGAGTGTGAGTGAGACACGAGTGAGTGTGAGTGAGACACGTGTGTGTGTGAGACACGTGTGTGTGTGTGTGTGAGTGAGGACGTGTGTGTGTGTGTGTGTTGTGTGTTGTGTGAGTGTAGATCACGTGTGTGTGTGGTGTGTGTGAGGAGATGCGCGTGTTGTGATGAGACGCTGTTGAGTGAGAGGTTGTGTACACTTGTGTGTGTGAGTGAGACGCATGTGTGTGTGAGTGAGGCGTGTGTGTGTGTGTGGTGTGTGTGTGTGTGAGTGAGAGAGACACTTGGGTGTGGAGTGAGACGCAGGTGTGGTGAGGAGGCGTGGTGTGTGAGTGAGACACGTGTGTGTGTGTGTGTGTGTGTGTGAGAGACGTGGTGTGATCTCGTGAGAGACGTGTGTGTGTGTGTGAGAGACGTGTGTGTGTGTGAGAGACGTGTGTGTCTGTGTCTGTGTGTGAGACGTGTGTGTGTGTGTGAGACCACGTGTGTGTGTGGTGAGCGTGTGGGTGGTGTGTGGGAGACACGTGTGTGTGTGTGTAGAAAAGTGTGTGTGTGTGGGTGTGTGTGAGAGTGAGAGAGAGAGACAGCAGGTGAATGTATGTGTGTGTGTGAGAGAGAGTGTGTGAGGGAGTTGTGTGTGTGACAAAGCACAGTACTTTCACAATCACACACGCATGCACACGCTCTCACGCACACACAATCACACACGCTCTCACATGCACACACAATCACACACGCATGCACATGCTCACACACACGAACGCACGCTCACAATCACACACGCACGCACACGCTCTCACATGCACACACAATCACACACGCTCTCACACACACAATCACACTCGCATGCACACGCACGCACACACAATCACACACGCACGCACATGCTCACACCACAAGAAGCACGCTCACTAGGGTGTGTAAACGAAAAACTCGGTACCGAATTGCGTCGGTACTACCGAGTACTGATTCACGTTAAATCAATCGGTGCCAAATTTCGGTAGCTAAGAATGCGCAATCCCTAACCCTAATCTTTATTTCGCCAACAAAAATCATCCTGAATATAGCCACAGCGCTGTTCTGTGTCTCTGAGCAACATGACGGTGTTTCGTTCCTGAATGAATCAACCGTTTAAATGATTCGGTTCAATCGCAATGACTCACGTATTAACAGTGACTTGCTGCCACCTACTGGCGGTTTTAATTTCACAATTCGGATTTTTATTTTTTTCATGTTTTAAATCGTTTCAAATATCAGTATTCAACGTTTTTTTTTTAATATATCAAAACATTATTTATGCCTTTGTAATTGCAGGTTAAATGCATCCATGTCCGGCAGAACACAAAATAACAGTGTGTAAATACATCTAAATGCAGCTTCAGATGCAGCTTCTGTGTTGATTTAATTTGCTCGGTAACAGCCCGAATGTCTTATTATTCTTATTCCCTGATTAATAACTAAATGTAAGAATTTGACTCAAAAGATAATGGACACTTTTAGAAAAAAATGGCTTTATAAAAAATAAAATGCACATAAAAGGTAAGAATCAATTTAAACTTTTTGGAAAAGATTAATTTATATCACTGCTTTGAACTGACCACACAGAATATGAAGAATATTAAAAACATCAGGAGTCAGTTTTTATATCGAGATATAATTTTTTGTCAATTGAACCCCTAGTGGCGGGTGGTTGTTAGCGGTTATTAGCGTGAGTGTCAGTCACACAGCAAGCAGTCCGATGTTTCTCAGGGTTTATGGAAGGAAGTGACTGTGTCAATAATGAGTGTCTGATCTGACAGGGAATCACTTCTCTAATGACTGTTGGGTGTGTGTCTGAACGGTGTGTGTGTGTGTCAGGTGACCAGGTAGTGTGAAGACCTGCTGTCGTCGGTGGATCAGCCGCTGAAGATCGCGCGTGATAAAGTCGTGGGCAAAGACTATCTGCTCTGTGACTACAACCGCGATGGAGACTCCTACAGGTGCGTTAACATCTAGAAGAGATACGCTGCTCTTTACATGCACTCAATGTCTTTGTTTACCAAAAGTAAAAGGATTTATTTGCTTTTGAATAGGTTTATAAGATTAGTTTTATGCCTTTATAAATCCAGAAAAAATTAGAAAATAATTTCTAAGAAAATAAAACATTTAATAGGGCTTTTTTTTTTTGGTTAACCTTTGTTAAGTTGTATAAGTTTCATGATTTCAATTAACTGGACATGCTTTTTGATGATCAAACTTTAATTTAACAGCATGCAGAAAAACACAGAATTCAGATTAAAAAATTGTTATATCTAAATTTTTCTGGAAACCACAGAAATTGAGGGAAAAAATAAAACCAATTTCACAAGGCCTCAAGAATGCAGTTTGTTCAGTAGCATAAGTTTCATGATTTCAATGAATCAGTCGTGCGTTTTGATTGCTGCAGGTGAACTGAACAAATAAACCGAATGCGGGTGAATTTGTCAAGGAATGAAGACTCTTTGGTGTGATTGTTTCTCTCAGATCTCCCTGGAGTAATAAATACGAGCCTCCGATCGATGACGGCGCCATGCCCTCGGCTCGTCTGCGCAAGCTGGAGGTGGAGGCTAACAACGCCTTCGACCAGTACAGAGACCTGTGAGTACACGCCCACCACACGCCCCCCAGCGCTCTGATTGGCCGGCAGCCGTGATTGACGCTCCGCTCGCTCTCTCGCAGGTATTTCGAGGGCGGGGTTTCCTCCGTCTACCTGTGGGATCTGGATCACGGATTCGCCGGAGTCATCCTCATCAAGAAAGCTGGAGACGGCTCCAAGAAGATCAAGGGATGCTGGGACTCCATCCACGTGGTGGAGGTGCAGGTGAGAGCCAGCGCTCCACTTCCTGTGCAGACAGGAAGTCCGTGATTATTGTAGCTCTTGTGTCATTTGTCAAGCTCAGCTATTCAACGCTGCTACTGAAATTATTCAAACTTTACAAATTATACAAGAATTCATGCAAATGAATGAAAACTTAAATTTATGAAAAAATTGTGTTGGGTAGTGAGGTTTTGTTTTTTGCTTTATTACATTTATTTACGGAACATATTGTAAGTTTCAGTAGTTTGGAAAACCATTTTAAAGTCTCTTCTGCTCACCGAGACTGCGTTTATTTGATCAAAAATTCATTTAGTGAAATATTTTAGTAATTTAAAATAACTAGTTTTTATCTAAAAATAAATAAGTTAGATTTTGTTGTTGTTGTTGTTGTTGTTGTTTACTGCCAGTATATAATGTGAACTGCTTTTATCTCCCAAATCTTGGAACATGGTTAAAAATTAACGAATATCTAAGACTAATTTAAAAATGAACAGCAAGCTATAGAATATGATATAATTTGACCATTCAGCGTTGACGATATTATTATATTATACTGATAAATGTGTATAATGACAAAGGTATGACAGGTATTACAAGGAGAAGGTGACTTTTCAGGACATTACCCCATGTCCACACTTTTCAAAACGCTTATAAATCACACAGAATGGAGTGTGTTGAAAATCTGAAATAGCAGAAAGTATCCTGTGAGGGGTAGTTTAGGGGTAGGGTGGTTGTAGGGCAATAGAATATACGGTATTGACAGTATAGAAAAAACCATATCCCTATGGAGAGTCCCACAAGGATAAGTGGACAGACTGGGTGGGTTTGTGTGTGTGGTGTGTGTGTGGTGTGGGTGTGTGTGTGTGCGTGTGGTGTGTGTGTGGTGTTTGTGTTTGTGTGCGTGTGTGTGCGTGTGTGTGTGTGTGTGAGAGAGAGTGAGTGTGTGTGGGTGTGTGTGTGTGTTTGTGTTTTTGTGTGTGTGTGTGAGAGAGAGAGAGGTGAGTGTGTGTGTGTGTGTGTGTGTAGATGTCGTGTTACTGATGTGTGGTACTGTTTGGGTTGTGTGTGTGTGTGGGAGAGAGAGGAGTGTGTGTGTCGTGTGTGTGTGTGTGTAGATGTGTGGTACTGTGTGTGTGTGTGGGGTGTGGAGAGAGAGAGAGAGAGTGTCGTGTGTGTGGGGTGTGGTGTGTTGAAGATCCTGTGCTGATGTGTGTGTGTGTGTGTGTGTGTACTGATGTGTGTGTGTACTAATGTGAGTGTGTGTGTGGGAGATAGAGGGATCTGGTGGTGGGTGTGTGTGTGGTGTGTAATGAGTGTGGTACTGATTTGTGTGTGTGTGTGTGTGAGAGAGAGTGTGTTGTGTGTGTGTTTACTGTTTGCTGTGTGTTGGGTGTGTGTGTGTGTGAGAGAGAGAGATGAGAGTGTGGTGTGTGTGTGTGTGTGTGTGAGAGCGAGAGAGAGTGTGGGTGTGTGTGCTGATGTGTGTTGTGGGGGGTGTGTGTGTGTACGAGCGGTGTTGTGTACTGTTTGTTGTGTGTTGTGTGTGTGGAGAGAGAGGTGTGTGTGGTGTGTGTGTGGGCGTTGTTGGTTGAGTGTGTGTGTGTGTGTGTGAGAGGAGAGAGCGTGTGGTGGTGTGGTGTGTGTGTGGTGTGCGAGAGAGAGAGTGTGCGTCGTGGTGGTGTGGGGTGTGTGTGAGAGCGAGACGTGAGTGGTGTACCGAGTGTGGTGTGTGTGTAATGGTGTTGATGTGTGTTGTGGGTGTGTGTGTGTGAAGATGAAAGGTTTTGTGGGGTAGTTATGTTGTGTGTGTGTGTGGGTGTGTGTGTGTGTAACTGATGTGTGTGTGTGTGTGTGTGGTGTGTGTGTACGGATTGGGTGCGTGTGTGTGTTTCAGGAGAAGTCCAGCGGCCGCACGGCTCACTATAAACTCACATCTACAGTAATGCTGTGGCTCCAGACCACCAAAACCGGCTCCGGCACCATGAACCTGGGCGGCAGCCTCACCCGACAGGTACCGCTCTGACCTCCGCTCTGCTTATAGCACTCAGTGGGGTCATGTGACCGCCTCGGGTTACCCTGTGTGTGTGTGTGTGTTCAGATGGAGAAAGACGAGACGGTCAGCGAATCCTCTCCTCACATCGCTATCGGCCGCCTGGTGGAGGTGATGCGCTCACGCAGATGCATAGTTAGCTCTACTCGTCATAACACACTCAAACTCTCTCGCGTGTGTGTGTGTGTGTGTGTTTGAAAGCATGTTTGTGTGTGTGTGTGTGTGTGTGTCAGGACATGGAGAACAAGATCCGCTCCACTCTCAACGAGATCTACTTCGGCAAGACTAAGGACATCGTCAACGGCCTGAGGTACGTCACACGACTCAAAACACCAACGCTAGAGTTAGGAACGATTCTTGATTTTTTAAAAGACATGAAAATGTAACTACAACATGATTCAAGTAACTTGTTCTTCATTAACCCTATAGTTAAAGAAAATTCTATTCCGGAGTGCAGCAAACAGAGATGTCACATGGATGTAAGTAAATGGGAAATAATCGCGTGTAAGTAGGCCTATCTTTGCAGAGAAAGGATGCAGAAACTACCAACTACATTTGTACAAACTTGGTCTTACCACAAAATCATATGTCGAAAAATAAACATCTAAGTCAAGTTATTCAAAATTTCAGAATGACTGAAGGTATAACAGCAGTAGAGTGTTATTAACTATAAATGTTCTGTAAAAACAACAGCAGCTTTCAGTCTGTCACCGTGATGCAAACATGAAATATCAGACATACAGTAGTAGTTCTTCACAGGTTTTTATTTCGACGGCGTGTTTTCTATGTTTTATGTGTAATAATGGACGCGTTTGAGAAACAAAAAAGGCTTAAAAAACACATATAGATATACTTTTCATTATTTAAGTGCATATGTTTTTATTTATATTTTATTAAGTTTTCATTTTTTTATTATTTGTTATTTTGTTTGTTGTGGACTATGAGAGACTTTAAGTGCTGCGCAAGTATATAGGCAAGTGTGGTCTAGTGTGGGCGTTGTAATATAGTATATATATAATATGATTTTCATATTATAAATATATATACTTATTCATTTATTGTAATTATTTATCATGTATTTGTATTTTATTATTCTATTTTATTTGAATGTTATGTTTTAGACTACAGATCAGTGTTCGGTTTGTTTCTATTTTAATAACGTAAGTGATTCAGTGAGGCCAATTCATAAACTCATTCAGACAGTAAACCTCTGAGTTAGCGAGTCTGCTTGCTGAATCATTCAAGAACTGGTTCATAAGAGTCATTTGTTTGAGAATCAGACTGGACCGGCGTGTATGGATTGCGCAAGCCAGCGACAAAATAACTGAAGAGATTAAGTGTTCGTTTATGAATCATGAAATTCCTTTTTTTACCCTGAGTTTTTCCATGTTACATATGAATGTCAATAAAGTTTTGTTTCGTTTTATAAGGACTTATACGTTAACAAAATATTAATCATATTATGTTTTGTTCATTTTGTATTACAGGAATCAGATTCATTACAGATAGGTCATTACAGAGTCCGATTCATTAGTTCGCTTCATTTACGAATTCGAATTAATTAGATCATTACAAGGTCAGATTCATTCAGATTCATTAAGATTGGGATTCATTACGCTTCGAATTCATTGCAGATTCAGTACAGCTTCGAATTTTCATTACAGATTCATTACAGATTCAGAGTCATTACAGATTCAGATTCATTACAGAGTCCGATTTATTACAGATTTGGATTTATTACAGATTCATTAGATTCATTCCAGCCTGAGTCCGTTCATGCAAATCATTACAGTCAGATTGTTCAGATGCAATTCATTACATATTCATTACGAGGTCCATCATTACAGAGATCCGATTCATTACCGAGTCATTACAGAGGTCGATCGTTACCGATTCGTCGTACGAGGCGGATGCATTACAGAGTCGAATCATTACAGGTCAGGTACAGATTCAAGGCAGTGCAGAGGCAGTACAGATTCTAATTCATTACAGATTCTAATTCCTTACATATTTGGATTCATTACAGATTCAGATTCATTACAGATTCGTTACAGATTCAAATTCATTACATATTCATTACAGAGTCCGATTCATTACAGATTCATTACGGAGTCTGATTCATTACAGATTCAGGCTCATTACAGAGTCCGATTCATTACAGATTCAGGTTCATTACAGAGTCCAATTCATTACAGATTCAGGTTCATTACAGATTCATTACAGATTTGGATTCATTACAGATTCATTACAGATTTGGATTCATTACAGATTCGAATTCATTACAGATTCATTACAGATTCAAATTCGTTACAGATTCATTACAGATTCAAATTCATTACAGATTCATTACAGATTCGATTCATTACAGATTCATTACAGATTCAAATTCATTACAGATTCATTACAGATTCAAATTCATTACAGATTCATTACAGATTCAAATTCATTACAGATTCATTACAGATTCGAATTCATTACAGATTCATTACAGAGTCCGAGTCATTACGGAGTCTGATTCATTACAGAGTCAGATTCATTACAGATTCATTACGGAGTCTGATTCATTACAGAGTCAGATTCATTACAGAGTCCGAGTCATTACGGAGTCTGATCCATTACAGAGTCAGATTCATTACAGATACATTACAGATTTGGATTCATTACAGATTCATTACAGAGTCCGAGTCATTACGGAGTCTGATCCATTACAGAGTCAGATTCATTACAGATTCATTACGGAGTCTGATTCATTACAGAGTCAGATTCATTACAGATTCATTACAGATTTGGATTCATTACAGAGTCAGATTCATTACAGATCCATTACAGAGTCAGATTCATTACAGATTCAGAGAGTCTGACATTATAGAGTCAGATTCATTACAGATACATTACAGATTTGGATTCATTACAGAGTCAGATTCATTACAGATTCATTACAGATTTGGATTCATTACAGAGTCAGATTCATTACAGAGTCCGAGTCATTACGGAGTCTGATCCATTACAGAGTCAGATTCATTACAGATTCATTACGGAGTCTGATTCATTACAGAGTCAGATTCATTACAGATTCATTACAGATTTGGATTCATTACAGATTCAGATTCATTACAGATCCATTACAGAGTCAGATTCATTACAGATTCATTACGGAGTCTGATTCATTACAGATTCAGATTCATTACAGAGTCCGATTCATTACAGATTCAGGTTCATTACAGATTCATTACAGAGTCCGATTCATTACAGATTCAGATTCATTACGGAGTCCGATTCATTACAGATTCAGAATTCTGTTGAGGTTTCCTCATATTTTCACTCTCTGTCTGTCTGTGGTTTGTTGTTGTCGGGCTCCAGATCTATCGAATCTCTCCCTGATAATCAAAAGTACCGTCAGCTGCAGCGGGAGCTCTCTCAGGTTCTGACCCAGCGTCAGATCTACATTGACTAGGGTCAGAGCTGTTTGCGTGTGTTCGCCTGCAGACCTCCTTAACAGACACACTAACTGCATGCAGGTGCATTCTGGGTACTGCTCATCAATATTAACGAGTGTTCATAAACCTCCAGTGTGGTTTAAACTGTAGTTTAATGCAGTGTTTATGATGGCAAGTTAGTTTTTTATTGCACAGTCGAGTTGTTTTCTCAGGGTTTACATGGGCCCTAAAAGTCTTGCATTTGGTTTGATCAAATTTAAAGCTATAAAAAGTAAATAGTATAATAAAAGTATTATTGAGCACCATTGACGAATTGACAGTGTTTGTTACCGTTTTTATATTATAATATGTTGTAGATGGTTATAAGGTGCATATTTTATGTCTTTCATCTTTTTGAATGAGCAGGTGAAGTAGTAAAGCATAGACATTTCAAAATAAGAGTCCTGCTGTATTTCAGGCTTGTTTATGATAAGAAGTCCCTCATTATGCAAAACATTTTTTACTTTACTGACAATTATTGGTATGGATGGATCTACTTTGTGTGTATTGATTTTAATACAACTTTAATACATATGTCTTGAGTGTTTTACCCTGTTTTGCTGTTGTAAGTTTGCCTGTTTAATAAAGTAAATCTCTGAGATACCGGATTTATTTTAAGGCTGTATGGGTTTGTTCTTTAACAGCATGTGGTGTTTTTATTTGTGCAGGTCTTGAAAAAGGTCTTTGATTTTAAAACTCTCCAGAAAGCTGTACGCTGACGAAATAAACCTGTCTCACTCTCTCCTCCCTCGTTTCTTTCGTGTTTTTCAGGAGCGTTCAGATGCTGGCGGATAAATCGAAGCATGAGGCTCTGAAGAACAACCTGATGCAAGTGCTTAGCCAACGCAGCAAACAGCAAAGCTAGAGACGATCACCTGCCCATCTCTCTCTCTCTCTCTCTCTCTCTCCGTCTGTCTGTCTCACTCTCTCTGTCTCTCCACCTCACGGCTGTCTGTCTGCATCTGCGCAAAACAAAGGAAAAAAGAGAAAAGGCTACGCTTTTTGTTTTTGTATTTCGGCTCGTGTTTCACCTCACCCGTCTCTCTCTCTGGTCTGTAATCATGTTGTATTAAGACAGCGTCTGATTGGCTCTCGGTGACATCATCGCAGTGGGGGCGGAGCTTTTCTCCCACCATCAGAAGAACAAGTTTTCTCGTAGTCTCACCCGTCGCATACGCGTGTCAGGAATAAACGAGGAGCGGGTGATTATATAAATATATATATAAATATACACACGTATGTATGTATTATGACCATTGTCTTGCTGGTAATATTAAACTTTCTGCTCGAGTCCACGCAGACGAGTGTGTGTAACGTGTGAAGCAGCAAACATATTCCCCTCTCTGTCCATCTGGGAGCGTCAGACGGCTTCGTTGTTTTCTTCGGGGTGGATTATTATTTGTCGAGTTTTCTTTTGGTCTTTATTTTTTTTTGTTTTTTGTAAAGCTTACAGTTTATGTTGTATTAGGGCCTCCAGCAACAATAAAAACAGGAAAAACTGAGCCTGCGTGCTTTGTGTTTGTATAAAACGTTTTCTGGTTTTCTCACGGGTCATATCACGATCACTCTCTTCTCACATAATCAGTTACACGTAATCAATATTTCATGAACAGTTATTCATTTTCTAAGTAGCCATATTAATCTTAGTGGAATGAATAGTCACATAAATCTGTTTGTGGTTGTCGAGGGGAGATTTACAGAATTGGTCATCTAGACGCAGTGAGACAAATCTTTATATACACGGAAGCGTTTTAAAAATCGTTCGAAACAATTGATCATGGCTTATTATTGATGAAATTAGAAAGATATGGTGTAAGAGGGCTAGCTTATTCATGGTTATGGAAGGTATCTTGAGGATAGATATCAATATGTTAGCATGAATCGTGATTTATTGAAGGTTACTTGTGGTGTACCACAAGGTTCGGTGTTAGGCCCTAAATGGTTTGTACTGTATATAAATGACATTTGTAAGGTGTCTAGAGTATTGAAAGTTGTCTTATTTTTTGATGAGATGCTAACAGGTTCTTACTGAGTTTTAGCAAAACAAAGTGTATATTATTTTATAATCGGCAAACCGTTAATAATGTGAGAAATGTGGATTAAAAAAAATAAAATAGGTGTCAGTAAAATGTTTGGGTGTAATTGATAAATCATGTTGGAAAACATTAATAATGTCGAAATCAACTGTAGTGTTATATAAAAGCAGAATCAGAGTTCATTATATATGGTATCTTTCTCTCACATGTTAATTATTGTATGGGAGTATAAGGAAACAAAATAAACAAATCCAATTTTTGTTACAAAAGAGAGCTATAAGGATGTTTGTATCGTATTTATTTATTGATTCTTTACTACCAATAATCTAGTTATTTAGTATTATTATTTATATATATAATAAAAAAAAAAAAACTTTGAATTGTCTATTTTTATTCTGAGAAAAAAACCGTGCCAGTTGCTGGGCAGATTAGAACATTTGCTAATATATGTGAGAACTTTATGATACGTGAAGTAAAATATGAATCGGATTTACTAAACGCTGGTGTTAAACCATAAGTCATATGTAGCATTAGTAATGAACAGTAATGTAAAGACTAAGTAGATGATTTACAGGGAAACGTGTTTAATTTGATCCAGGGTCTTCCTCCAAATGAGCAAACGCACGCGCACTTCACAAGACAGGTGCAGCTGTTCATTTAAATACTCCAGATATGTGTACATATAAACGTATTGGTATTTAAATGTGATTATGTACAACAGACAAACACAATGAAACCCCAGCTTTCTGCGAGGTGAACGGAAGAAGGGACATGCGCCGACGCGCTCCGGCCAGCAGAGGGCGCCAGAACAACACTTCTGGAGCTTAAAAGCCGCATGTCTCCAGCTCACTCTGGCTTTACGCACAAACCTCTCTCACTGGTGCCTGAAATAATGCTCGTTTTACTGCGGGTTTCGAATGCATGACTTGTATTTGTGCATTCATAAACGAGTATTTTGTTTACATAGCTAAGCAACTCTACCAAACTATGACCATAAATATTTGATTTTAGTTTATAGCTAGTGCTATTTGGAGATTTTCCTTCCTGCTTGGTTGTATTTTGGGAACCAAATGAGAACATCATGAGAGCGTTCTCTCACCAGAAGACAACGATTAAAAAAACACACAGAATGTGTAATGGTTTATACTGGGACTTGTATTGGTTTTAATGTAAGCTTCTATTGGTAGCTTGTTAAAACCAATACATCCTGATGGAATATGTCCCAAAACACACTACAGAGAACTAGTTTTAATGGTTTTAATGGTTGAAAGTTGATGGTTTGTAATGGTATTTGTAGTGGAAACTATTAGAATTTGTGTGATGGTTGTTTTTTCAGCAGGGCAGAACCAAAATATGTGACTTTTCCATAGATACGCGTCTTTAATTGATCTGAATGCGCAGCACTGGCCGGTTGTTTTGGGGCAATTGCAGTTGCCCTTTTAAGATCTGCCCCCTCTCCCTTTCTCTGTGAATCAGGTTTATGTTAATGATCCCCTCCCCAGACTCGATCCCTGCTCACTGGAGGTGTGTGTGTGTGTGGATCAGCATGGAGACTCCGCACGCCAACTTTGCGGAGAAAAACGGGCTTTAATTCATTCGCAGCATGCACCGAGGAGCGATGAAGCGGGGCTTGTTGCTCTTTGTTTTGGGGTGGCTCAAACTCCCGTGGCTCGTGGATTGCTTCGTTGTTCACGTGAGTGAGGATGCGGGAAAGGGCAGCGCGATCGCCGGTCTGGAGCGAAGCGCCGCTTGCGCGCTGGAGCAGCTCATCACGCCGCGCTTCGCCCGGAGTCTCCTGCGCCCGGATGCGGGTGTTCTGACTCTTTCTGACGCTTTGAACTGCGACTCGGTTCTTCTGAACCCGTTCAGCGTGTACGCGGTCGCGGAGTGTTTGGATAACGCGTCCGGTTTTAGACACCTCGTAACGAGTCGGTATGATGTGCACGTACACGGGAAGAACTGCGCGAGGGAACGCAAACGGGAATCGAATAACCTGGACGTGGAGATTATAAGTTTAACAGACGCGACTTCAAAGTGCCGCGAGGCGAACACTGCTGTTTTCCGGGTGTTTGGTGTGTTACCGGGCGACTGTAACGTAACCGGGACTTCGGCGCTTTATATCTCCAAAGGGATGCTGTTCACTTCCGCTCCGCTGTGTTTCACTCGCGACTCGTTGCTGGAGTTTACGCTGCGCTGCGAAAGAGGCGCACGTCGTGGTTTCGCGCATGCGCATTGGCGCGTGGGCCGCGGCCCTTTCACGCAAGCGCACCTGAGAAAGGTGCTGCAGCGGGCCGCGGGTTCGAACTCGGGTCTGCTGAGCAGAAGAAAGAGGAACGTCAACAATAACCCTCAGTTCCAGCCTCCCATGTATCAGGTGTCCGTTGCGGAGAATCAACCAGCCGGGACTTTTGTAGTTGTTTTAAAAGCATTTGACCCGGATGAGGGTGAAGCTGGAAGGCTGGAATATTTCTTAGAGGCATTGTTTGATAGTCGCTCCAACAATCTCTTCACCGTCGACTCGTCAAGTGGAGTCGTTTCCACCGTGGAGATACTAGATAGAGAAACTAAGGACATGCATGTTTTTAGGGTCACGGCGGTTGATCGTGGAACGCCACGACGTACAGCCATGGCCACTCTTACTGTAACGGTTAGCGATACGAACGATCACGACCCTGTATTTGAGCAGCAGGATTATAAAGAAAGCGTACGTGAGAATCTAGAGATTGGTTACGAGGTTCTAACTGTGCGCGCCACGGATGGTGACGCTCCCGTTAACGGAAACATCCTTTATCATTTGCTGAACAACAACAATGGGACTAACGATGTTTTTGAGATCGATTCCCGGTCTGGCGTTATTCGCACGCGAGGACTGGTTGACCGCGAAACGGTCGAATCCTATGTGCTTCTAGTCGAAGCCAATGACCAAGGACGGGATCCCAGCCCCCGAAGTGCAACGGCGACCGTCCACATCATCGTGGAGGACGATAACGACAACACGCCGCAGTTCAGCGAGAAACGCTACGTCGTTAAGGTTCCCGAAGACTTGACACCCAACACCGAAATCCTGCAGGTGACGGCGACAGACCAGGACCGCGGGAACAACGCCGTGGTCCATTTCAGCATCATGAGTGGCAACACAAGGGGCCAGTTTTACATCGACGCCCAAACGGGAAAATTAGATTTGGTGAGCCAGCTGGATTACGAGATGAATAAGGAGTACACGCTTCGCATTCGAGCGCAAGATGGCGGACGCCCGCCGCTCTCCAACATCAGCGGCCTCGTCACAGTGCAAGTACTGGACGTTAACGACAACGCTCCGATATTCGTAAGCACTCCTTTCCAAGCTACAGTGCTGGAGAACGTTCCAGTTGGATATTCCGTCATTCATATTCAAGCCGTAGACGCCGATGCGGGAGATAATTCCCGTTTGGAATATCATCTCACAGAGACCACTCCCAACTTCCCGTTCACCATCAACAACAGCACCGGCTGGATCGTCGTAGCATCGGAACTGGACAGAGAAAGCGTGGACTTCTATAGCTTCGGAGTGGAGGCGCGAGACCATGGAACGCCGGCCATGTCCTCGTCCGCTAGCATAAGCATGACTATTCTAGACGTCAACGACAACAACCCTGAGTTCACACAAAAGGCCTACTACATGCGTCTGAACGAGGACGCGGCTGTAGGAACGAGCGTCGTCACCGTGTCCGCCATCGATCAGGATATTAACAGCGTTGTTACGTATCAGATCTCGACTGGGAATACGAGAAACCGTTTTTCCATCACTAGCCAGAGCGGCGGAGGCCTGATTACACTCGCGCTACCGTTGGACTATAAACTGGAAAGACAGTACGTCCTCACCGTAACGGCGTCTGACGGCACGCGCTTCGACACCGCTAAGGTTTACGTTAACGTAACGGACGCTAACACGCACAGGCCGGTTTTCCAGAGCTCGCATTACACGGTCAACATCAACGAAGACCGGCCTGTTGGGACGATCGTAGTGATGATTAGCGCAACGGATGAGGACACGGGTGAGAACGCTCGAATCACGTACTTCATGGACGACAGCATCCCGCAGTTTAACATCGACCCGGATAGCGGTGCGGTAACCACGCAGATGGAGCTGGACTACGAAGATCAAGTTTCCTACACGCTCGCCATCACGGCTCGAGACAACGGCATCCCGCAGAAATCCGACACCACTTACTTGGAGATCCTGGTGAACGACGTGAACGACAACTCGCCCGTGTTCCTTCGCGACCGTTACTTGGGCTCAGTCATGGAGGACATTCCCACGTTCACCAGCGTCCTGCAGGTGTCCGCGACCGACCGAGACTCGAGCCTCAATGGACGCGTCTTCTACACATTCCAGGGTGGAGAAGACGGAGACGGAGACTTCATCATCGAGTCCACGTCGGGGATCGTACGAACCCTGCGACGCCTTGACCGAGAAAACACGCCCGTTTATAACCTCCAAGCCTTCGCGGTGGATAAAGGTGTTCCGCCGCTCAAGACACCGGTTGATATCCAGGTGACCGTTTTAGACGTAAATGACAACCCGCCTGTGTTCGAGAAAGATGAGTTTGATATATTCGTGGAGGAGAACAGTCCTATCGGGCTCGTGGTGGCCCACATATCTGCGTCAGACCCAGACGAAGGCAGCAACGCTCAAATCATGTACCAGATCGTCGAAGGCAACATTCCTGAGGTCTTCCAACTGGACATCTTCTCTGGCGAGCTCACCGCTCTGACCGACCTCGACTACGAGACGCGTTCGGAGTATATCATCGTAGTTCAAGCCACGTCTGCGCCGCTGGTCAGCAGAGCCACAGTCCACATCAAACTCATCGACAAGAACGACAACGTCCCCGTCCTCAAGAACTTCCAGATTATATTTAACAACTACGTAACCGATAAGACCAACAGCTTCCCGTCGGGTGTGATCGGCCGGATCCCGGCTCACGACCCGGACATCTCCGATCAGCTCCACTACAGCTTCCAGGCTGGAAACGAGCTGAATTTGGTGCTTCTGAACCAGAGCACCGGAGAGATCCGACTCAGCCAAGCCCTGGACAACAACAGACCGCTGGAGGCGTCCATGAAGATCTCCGTCTCGGGTAAGAACCTGCTTCAGATCTTTCAATTAGTGGTCGACCGATATTGGTTTTTTGACAGCCGATGCCGATATCAGGCGTCTTTTCAAAACTGCATGGTACGGCTCGGTACGTTCACTTTTGGGGGGTTTTCCACTGGTACAGTACCCTGGTACATGGTACTTTTTTTAGTACCACCTCGGTTGGGGTTCCAAGTGAACCGTACGTTACCAAAACGTGATGTGTAAACTTTGCTGATCACGGATTGGCCAGAGAGAATAGTTACTAACTGTGTCACTGAACTTGCTACACAAACACAACAGAGCCGCTAGATTTAAATCAGCACAGCCAGCGAAGGATCGAACGCAACTGTTTGGAACGAGCGCACCTTTTTTTTAACAACCAAAAATTTTGTTGTCTGTTGCGGAAGAACAGACGTTCCTATCGTTGATAGCAGAGGAGCGGATCCAACGAGAGCTTGATAGGGCGACGCGGAATGAAAAAGTTTTTTAGGAGTCGTGGCAGTAGAGGCGGCGCAACTATAACGACATGTGAATATTCCTGCCCACTCTAAAGCGGTACTGAAATGCAGTGGAAACGCAAACCGGGCCGAGCCGAACCGTGCCGTGCCGTACCGAGCCGAATCGTACCATGCAGTGGAAAAGCTCTATTAGAGAGCATGGTGTCCGATTACAACCGTCTACCGTATTGGACCGAATTAAGACAATGTTTTTTTCTTGAAATCATCTGAAAAACGCGGTCCGTCGCTTATATTCAGGTCTAGACCAGGTAGGCAGTTCGTCCTAGCGCCCTCAGTCCGCAGAATTCATTCTTCCAACCCTGAAAAAAACCTCACTGCCTATAGCCTTAGGTATCCGAGACTTGGATTATCTTTTTCAGTGTGTTTTGTTAGGTTGAGCTGACTCTGCAGGACTGCGCGCTCTATGACCGCACGTGCCTACCCCTGTCTAGATTTTGACATGTCAATAATATACCCACAACAATAGGTGGCGCCAAATACGCATACAACGAGTGTGCCATAAAATACGTAATGTAATCAAGCGGCAGCCTCCCGCTCTCTCTCGTGAAGCCAACAAGGAATTGCCTTAAACTGTAATTCATCGACTGGCCTCTAGAGGCTGGCTGCAAAAGGGAGTCGGTCCCATAGACTCCCCCATGTTAAAATGCCCAACTTTACAGCAGAAAAAAAACATGTTTACAGCCTGGTTCAAAAATTATTTTGGTCTATATACCTAATTTTGCCCTTCATAACAACTGTGAGGGAGGTGAATTTTTTAATAACTCATCCGTTTAAATTATATTAAGCGTTAAAGTTCTGCATAATTAAGGGCGTGGCCACTTGAGTGACAGGTGGATTGCTGCTGCTGTCACCACCGTCGAGCTCGGTGGGCGTGGTTTCAGCAACCTACTATTAGATGGATAGCCTAAATGTCCTAATTCAGATGGCTACCTGTTTTTTTTTTTTTTTAATGGTATATCAAAAATTGTATATATTTTAAATGTGATTGTTGGTACATTTGACCAGTTTTTAACCATACTTTCAAAACAAAAATTAAAATAGGAAAAATGTGCAATATGAAAATAATTGAAGACAAATGTGTTTTACTGAGAAAAAACAAAAAGGTTTTTAAAAAGCCTTTTTCCAAAAAGTATATCTGGAAAAAGGAGGGTCATCTTATATTCCGGCCACTATGGGATATATATCATTTTTATTATTCTAATTATCTTTTAAGAAATTTGAAATGATAATGTGTAAATTAAGCTGACTTCGCACGGACCGACCGGTCACACAGAACCCGCGATCAGGCGGATACAAACGCGCACTTTATAAGATATCACAGCTATTCTGGGTTTTTGAAATTAGATGTTTTAGACATTCAAAGATCTGTTTAAATGATCTAAACGTGTATTTGCTAAATGCTGGGTAAACAAGAAAGTATTACGTTTGCCTTTCTATTACTAATAATATAAAAGCAATCATTATAGTACTTTTTTTGTATAGCTTTTAATTCCTTTGTTTATCATCGTATCTGATTATTAGACAGACTTCTATTCCTATTAGAAAGAACTCTTCAATTGTGACCGCAGACAATAAGTGTGAGCGCTGTGTGCTGTCATTTTCAGAGCCGTCAAAATAAAAGTCCCGCCTCGGACACATCGGCCAAACAGATAAACTTATCGGCCGATGCCGATATTTGAAAAATGCCAAATATCGGCCGATATATCAACCTTGGCGATATATCGGTCAACCACTAGTTTTTCATGTGCTTGTTTTGTAGGCCTGAGCGCTTGCGTGACATCTGTGCATTTGTAGGTCGGCAGTGATGTATAATACATGACCTTTGCTCCAACATGCAGTGGCTCGGTATTAATAAATGAGCGAGTGAATGGATTTTGGTTTAGCAGATCTGTCTCCATTTGCTTCAGGTTATTTGACATGGAAGCAGATCCAGTGTAGTGCACATTAACTGCTAGTCATGAATGTGCAGCGGTCGGTCTTCACGTGATTGCGTGACTGTGGCCTGATGGACGGCCGCTGGAGAAACACGCTCCGCTGCATTCATGAGTTTTGTTCATTCTGACAGAAAAGATACATTACAAGCCAATTAATATGAGACAAAACTGCAGGACTAGGTCTGTTTTGTAGAGTTTTAATGGTGCTGACAGAAACGCTCGCTCAGTCAGTGATGTTTAAACATCTCTTTATTTTACAGGGCTCAATAATTCAAAATATCCAAGACCGATTGTGTAAGTCTGTAAGACATAAAAACATGTAACACATCAAATGTTGAGATTTAGCACTGGTGCAGTGGATACACTGGCCCTCAGTGGCCCCGGGCATCAGGACATCTTCATTGTTGAGCCCTGATTTACATGCAGTTCAGCTGCTCTTTGTGTCTGTGAGGGTCAAGGGTCAGATGGCCAGCGCGGATCATCTCTCTATCAGTGGTGTAAGAGCTGTTAGCGGCCGTTAACACAGCGCCAGGACTTGTTTTTGTAGCGCTGAGCCTCGAGAGTGTGTTTAATGAAAGAGGAAGAGGCCCTAGTGACACCTGAGCATGTGTGTGTGTGTGCGTGTGTATGCACTTATAGATTGATCAATACGTGTGTAACAGCTGCTGCCATGTCTCATCCAATCAGAGAGCAGCGCTCAGCGCTCGCATCACACCTGCTGAGAGAGATAAAAATACTGCTGAGGAGGAGTGTGTCGCACTAGAGGTGTGTGTGAGTGTGAGTGTGAGAGAGAGAGAGATAGTGTGTGTGAGAGAGTGAGTGAGTGTGAGTGTGTGTGTGTCTGTGTGAGTGTGGGTGTGTGTGTGTGTGAGTGGTTTGAGAGAGAGAGAGAGAGAGTTGTTTTTTCTGTTGTTTTGTTTGTGCTGTTAGTGTAGTGTGTGTGTGTGTGTGTGTGTGTGTGTGTGTGTGAGAGTGAAGTGTGTGTGTGTGTGTGTGAGAGAAAGAGAGAGAGTGAGTGTGTGTGTGAGTGAGTGTGTGCGTGAGTGAGTGAGTGAGTGAGTGTGTGTGTGTGTGTGTGTGAGTGAGTGAGTGAATGTCTGTGTGTGTGTGTGAGTGATGAGTGAGTGAGTATGAGTGAGTGAGTGTGTGCGTGTTATGCATGTGGTGTGTCTTTGTGCGTAGTGAGTGCTTGTGTGTGTTTTTGTGTGTGTGTGTGAGAGTGTGTGTGAAAGAGAGAGAGAGAGTGTTTTTTTCTGTTGTTGTGTTTGTGCTGTGAGTGTTTGTGTGTGTGTGTGAGTGAGTGTGTGTGTGTGTGGAGGTGTGTGGGTGTGTGTGTGTGGTGAGTGTGTGTGTGTGTGTGTGTGAGTGAGTGGGTGTGTGTGTGTGAGTGAGTGCGTGATGTGTTCGCGTGTGCCTGCGTGTGCGTAGGTGAGTGAGTGCATGTCGGGGTGTGTGAGTGGTGCTTGTGTGTGTGGTGTGAGTGTGTGTGTTTGTGTGTTTTTGTGTGTTTGTGTGTGTGTTTGTTTTTGTGTGTGTTTGTGTTTGTGTGTGTGAGAGAGAGAGCGAGTGTGTTTTTTTCTGTTGTTGTTGTGTTTGTGCTGTGAGTGTGTGTGTGTGTGTGTGTTGGTGGGTGTGTGTTTGTGTGTGTGTGTAGACGTGAGTGAGTGTCTACTGATTGTGTTGTGCGTGCGCGTGCTGCCTGCCTTGTGTGGTGTGAGTGGTGAGGGAGTGCAATGATGCTCTGTTGTTGCTTTGTTGTTTGGGACCCTCGTGTCGACACATTGAGTGTGCGTTGATTGAAGTTGTATCCGTTCTCTCTCGATTTGCTTGCTGCTTGTGCGTCTGTGAGTGTGTGAGTGAGTGCATGTCTGTGTGTGTGAGTGAGTGAGTGCATGTGTGTGGTGTGTGATGTGTGTGTGTGTGTGTGTGTGCTGACTGCTGCTGCTGAAGAGTGTGTGTGTGTGTGAGTGAGAGTGTGTGTGGGTGTGTGTGGGAGTGAGTGAGTGAGTGAGTGAGTGAGTGCGTGCGTGTGTGTGTGTGAGTGGATGAGTGAGTGAGTGAGTGCTGTGGGTGTTCGTGCGTGTGCGGGCTGCCTGCATTTTGTGTGAGTGTGTGAGTGAGTGCATGTCTGTGTGTGTGTGTGTGTGTGTGTTTGGTGTGTTGTGTTGTGTGTGTGTTTGGTGTGTTGTGTTGTGTGTGTGTTTGGTGTGTGTGTGTGGTGTGTGTGTGTTTGTGAGTGTGTGTGTGTGGTGTGTGTGTGGTGTATGTGTCTGTGTGTGTGTGTGTGTTGATGTGTGAGAGAGCGGAGAGAGATGTGTTTTTTCTGTCGTTGTGTTTGTGGCTGTGAGTGTTTTTGTGATGGCCTGCAGATTGTTTTGTTCGTGTGCGTCATGTTCAGTGTGTGTTTGCTCCTTCAGAGATCATGTTTTCCACATCTTTTTGGCCGATTATGATCTGATGTGTCCTTTCTCTGCCACAGTACATGCAGTAAAGCCTTTGCCGAAGAAACATGTTGAGATGGAATTGTGTTCTGACGTTCATATCAGATGCTTTTCGATCTTCAGTGTTATGTCTTTTATTGTTCAGTGTTCTTCCTGCTCTCTTGAGGGCGTGTCGTCTTATCAAGCAGTTTGGCAAAGTCCTACATGAATTCAGACGGCTTCCCCAATGAGTACCTCTGAAGTCATCTGCTTTCTCTGTAGGACACTTATGAAAGGAACACGCTGTCTTCAAGTTCTCGTAGATGTTGTATTTAGTTATCAGGCTCTTTAGAAGACTTTAGAAGTCCTCCTAAGAAGTTGCTTTATGAGCTTGAAGTCGTAATAATAATTATAATAATAGCTATCATCATAACTATGACGATAGCAATATTAGTCTCCACACCAAAAACAAAGCAGGCTGCATTCTGATTGGCTGTCAAAGTTTTTATCGTTCATCAGCTTGAACAAAAAACCCCTCGAAGCGATTCTATCGATATCATTCGTCTCTACTGTTTTCGTTATGTTGTGGTGTGGAGTTCACTATTCTCCTGAAGGTAGAGCGATTATTAAAACTAACTGTATGGTTATAGTTATTGTTACAGTTATTTCTATTATTATAGTTTCATTATAGTTAATGTTTAGGTAAAATTGTGTTGATTATTAAAGTTGATTCATACATTTATTGTTATTATAGTCATTATCATTGTTATAGTTACTATTGTTATAGCGATTATTAAAACTATATCACGAAAGTACTCTCTTAGAGTTTGAGTAATTATTAAAAATGTTATGTTATTAGTTATCATTGTAGTTATCGTTATCATTATAATATTTTAGTTATCGTTATTGTTATAGTTAGTTATCATCATAGGTATTTTATTTATTTTTGCAGTTACCATTATAGTTATCATTATAATTATTTCAGTTAGCGCTAATAGTATAGTTATCGTTATAGAAGTTATTAATTATCGTTATAGTTATCATTATAATTATTTCAGCTATCGCTATTACTATAGTTATAGTAGTTATTAATTATCGTTATAGTTATCATTATAATTATTTCAGCTATCGCTATTACTATAGTTATTGTAGTTATTAATTATCGTTATAGTTATCATTACAGATTATTTCAGCTATCGCTATTACTATAGTTATTGTAGTTATTAATTATCGTTATAGTTATCATTACAGATTATTTCAGCTATCGCTATTACTATAGTTATTGTAGTTATTAATTATCGTTATAGTTATCATTACAGATTATTTCAGCTATCGCTATTACTATAGTTATTGTAGTTATTAATTATCGTTATAGTTATCATTACAGATTATTTCAGCTATCGCTATTACTATAGTTATTGTAGTTATTAATTATCGTTATAGTTATCATTACAGATTATTTCAGCTATCGCTATTACTATAGTTATTGTAGTTATTAATTATCGTTATAGTTATCATTACAAATTATTTCAGCTATCGCTATTACTATAGTTATAGTAGTTATTAATTATCGTTATAGTTATCATTACAAATTATTTCAGCTATCGCTATTACTATAGTTATAGTAGTTATTAATTATCGTTATAGTTATCATTACAAATTATTTCAGCTATCGCTATTACTATAGTTATAGTAGTTATTAATTATCGTTATAGTTATCATTACAAATTATTTCAGCTATCGCTATTACTATAGTTATAGTAGTTATTAATTATCGTTATAGTTATCATTACAGATTATTTCAGCTATCGCTATTACTATAGTTATTGTAGTTATTAATTATCGTTATAGTTATCATTACAAATTATTTCAGCTATCGCTATTACTATAGTTATTGTAGTTATTAATTATCGTTATAGTTATCATTACAGATTATTTCAGCTATCGCTATTACTATAGTTATAGTAGTAGTGTTATTATTATCGGTAATGTATATCATTACACATTACTTCACTATCGCTATACTATAGTTTATTGTAGTTTCGGGGCTGGAGCCGACACGGGAGCGGAGCTCTGGCTGGATCTCGTTCCTGGGGCCTTCTGGTTATCCGGGCCCCTTCGGGGCTGGACTGGGGATCAGGTGCCCTTCCTGGGCTGGACTGGGGATCCGGGGCCCTTCCTGTGCTTGACTGGGGATCCGGGGCCCTTCCCGGGCTTGACTGGGGATCAGGGGCCCTCCCTGGGCTTAACAGGGAAACAGGAACCCTCCCTGGGCTACACTCAGGAACAGAAGCCCTTCCTGGGCTGAATTCGGACCAGGAAGCCTCCTGCTTACCCTCTCTCGGAACAGCCCGCCACTTCTGGGGCTTTAGTACAGAGACGGTGCTGGGAGAGATGGGTGACCCGTCCAACTTTTGGGATGGTTATTTGGAGGGTTCCGGGCCGAGGGGTGGATCGGGTGAGGTGGTATTTTTCGGAGGGACCTGGATGATCGCTCCCACTTCTTCTACTCCAGTTACTCCATTTAGATACATACCTGTTCACAGCTCGATCAGTGGAAAGCTATAGCGTGGGAAGATCACCGCTTGAATAAACGTCTCATCCAGCCCCAGCCGAACATACCCCGATGAAATAATCTAACCACTCAGCCTGGTGAGAGAGCTCTAGAACTCCTCCACATACTACTCCACATCCCGACCACCCGCCGCAAACACCAAGCCTGTCTTCCGCCGTTACATCTTGTTTGGGTCGTTATTCTGCCCGGTGTTGCGTGCCAGAGAAACAGGCAGGAACGACAGGGATGAAGGATACAGAAACCTTAATAAACTTACAAGCGGGAGAGCACCCGCCCAGGGAACATTCAACAATACTTAAAACGAACAGCACTGGACATGAACGTATAGGGTGGTAATGGGGGCGACAGGTGGATCACAATGCGTATTAACTGATAAAGAGAATAGGAACAACCAAATAAGGACACAGAGGTAGAAACCACAATCAACAGTCCACAGGGGTGTGACAATATTATAATTTTTTTTAAATACAAGTTAAATTTATACTTTTAAAAATGCATTTGTCGCTCTGCAGGACCATTTTAAAAAGTGAAATTTAAAAAAAAAAATTTTTTAAATAAAAACTTTGACCAGATGAAAACCCTCACTTTCAGTATGATTTTTACTAAATTCGTGATTGTTGATAAGTATGCATCCACCAATTATTTAGATTTAATTTTGGGTTAAACAGATCAGCTGTTTCCTGACAAGAATGAAATTTCATAAATTGCTCCATATGCATTATGTGTGGTATGTGGCATATGTGGTATGTATAAAACTTCACATTGAGGATTGATTTTGAGCATGATAAGGTTAAATATATAAAGTTAAATGATCTCATCAAGCCATTCATTTCCAAAAGGCTTTTTCATGTCTTTCTTTTTAAACAGTACTGCATTGAAATAGAGTCAGGCATAAAAGGATAAACGTTAAATGAGTTGATTCCTACATCAACCGCTGTTGTGTTTTGCCAAACTATAATTGCTGAAAATTCCATCGTCCCCCTCCGTCTTCTGCTTTTCCTTTAATCTTTCTACTCTGTCTCCCTCTTTTATTGATTTCCTTCCGATGTGCGGACACAAGCATGTGCTTGTTGTTGTTGGTTTTTTTCGTCGCTGTTGTTGTTTTTTGTCTACAGGAGAAAATTGAGATCAGATGGGTCTGGCTTTGGATGGCTTCGCTCTGAAACAAACCATAGGGCAACAGCTTCTGACCAGCACACAGCTTTCTCTCTCTCTCTCTCTCTAAAAAATTGATAATTATTATATTATAACCCTCAGAAGATAAACAGGCCTTACTAAACATACAAACCCCTCCATCTGTGATTTAATGTCAGTGCATTCTCAGGGGGTCAGTAGGGAAAGTCATACAACATGTTCCACCAGATCTCCAAACAGGCCTCTATTCAGGCCCGAAACACGGGAGGCACAGACCGCTTCTGTTTGAACAAGTCCGCAGGGCCGGTTATAGCAGTGACAGAGAAACTGATTCATTTACGCAGCTTGCCCACCGGCAATGACACCGAAAAGCATAAAACGGACAAAAGACGCCTGATAACGGTGTGAAAATGAGCTTGGGATAGCGCCACCTAGTGAAACCACACTCCCTCAATGACTTGTGCTGTTCATGAAACTGAAATAACAACAAACGCGCCTGTTTTCCCAGTGCGAGGAATGGGCCTTTAATGCACTCGGCGCTCTTGTTTCAACAGCATGTTTTTGGAGAGCTGCATGAGTCTAAGCCCTAAGCACATTTACTGAGGGCTCTGAATTCCTTCCTGAAGACCGTTGCCCAGTAACGATGTGAGACGGGCCGTCCCCACAAACCATTTAAACTCTGAAAGCAAACAGTCGTAAAGAGAAAGAGAGAGAGAGAAATGTGGTTGAGGGTATTTTAAAACAAACTCTAAAAAAGGTAGAGGGAGAAAAGAAAAGAGAAAAGCTTAAGGACAACTGTTTGGCTGCCCGTTTGGCACTGGGTGTATGAGAGTAGGCCGAATGGATGGAGCACAGCCACTTGCTGCCCCACACACACACACACATGCAGTGGCCAGCTGAGGTAGCACAGGATGCTTTGGTTTGGCTGGTTAGAGTACATTTCTGGTGCCACTGTGTTACAGTGAAGGAAAAGGGGAATTTATTCATGCTTTAAAGCAATAAACTCACTTTGAATGCAAAGGCAGTATGCATTTATTTTGCTTGTCCATGTTAACGAGTTACAGCGTTCACACTGTACACAATGCTGTGTAACAGAAGAGCATGTGCGACGACTAGTATTCTGGAGTCTATTTTTGTCACACATTGTGTGCTGAATTCAGCAGGTACACTATGAAAATGCACCATAAACCTATTTAACAACTCAGTATTTTGCAATATAGGCTTTTATGAAGCTATATAAAATAATGGAGTGAATTACTCACCCATTGTTTGAAAAAAGACATCTGTTACACCGTGACAAACGCACAAACACTGTCTATTCAGCAAGTCAGACAACTTAAGCAGTATGTAGTCTATGCTCTAAACATTGGGTTTGGTTCCTTGGTAAATGTGGCCCACTTCCTTATGTAAATGAGATTTTATTAAGAGCAAATTTGTAATAATCAGAGGTGGAGCTGTGGTCTGACAGATAGGGTGGATCAATACTGAATGCTGGACGATGGTCGGTTCATAAGATTTTTGAAAGAAATCTCTTATGCTCACAAAGACTGAATTTATTTGATAAAAAATAAAGTAATAGTATGAAATAACGCCTTTCTATTTGAATGTAATTGAAAGATAATTAAAATGCTATTTATTCCTGTGATTTCAAAGCTATTATTTTTAGCATCATTACTCCAGTCTGCAGTGTCCCATGATCCTTCAGAAATCACACTAATATGCTGATTTTCTGCTCAAGCAACTTTCCGATTTTTATCAATGTTGAAAACAGTTAGGCTACTTAATATTTACTAAATACTTTTGTGAAACTGTGATATATTTTTCTCATGATTTTTTATAAATAAAAGGAAAAAACTGCATTATTTGAATATTTGAATATTAAATTAAAAAATATATAAATGAAAAGTATTAATTGTCTTTCTTTCTTTCCAAAAAAATAAAATCTTTCCAAACTTTTGAATCGTAGTGTATTTTCAAGATATATCTATAATCAAATCAAATGTAGAATATATGTGACCCTGGACCACAAGCATAGGTACATTTTTTTGAAATTGAGATTTATACATCATAAAGCTGAATAAATAAGCTTTCCATCAATGTATGGTTTGTTAGGATAGGAAAATATTTGGCCAAGATACAACTTTTTGAAAATCTGGAATCTGAGGGTGCAAAACCATCTAAATATTGAAAAAATCGCATTTAAAGTTGTCCAAATGAAGTCCTTAGCATTGCATATTACTAATCAAAAGTTACATTTTTTATATATTTACGGTAGGATATTTACAAAATATCTTAATGGAACATGATGTTTACTTAATATCTTAATGATTTTTGGCTTAAAAGAAAAATTTATAATTTTGACCTATACAATGTATTGCTGGCTATTGCTACAATATACCCATCCGACTTATGACTGGTTTTGTGGTCCAAGTTCACATATAGAAATCATGTAATACCTGTGGTAACAATTCTCAATGGCCAACTCATGATAAACACTGATAAATATTTTCAGCTACTCAATATATTAACGCGGATATCACTTTCATTTTCTTAGATCAATACTGTCAGTGTGAGGACACAATGCTATGTGTCAGATGCAGTAGCGCTGCTGCTGTAAAACAAGCCTGGCATGTACTGGAGAGCCTCAAGGATGCACAGAGAACACAAATAAAATAAAATATGCTTGATAAATCAAGAACAAGCCTCATACTTGAGGACTCCCCTCCTCCTCTTTCTCTCTGCGGTCCAGAGGCTTCGGGAACACAGAGCTCATGGAATGCAGCGAAGCTCAATGCAAAAAATGAACAATCTGTTCAGCCATGCGATCCCTTCTTTCCCTTACTGCACAGAACACAAAGGAAAACTCTGCTCACAAACTCACAAAAGGCCAACACATGGCAAAGTGCTCAGCGGTGAGAGAGACGCAGTGCCCACAGACCTGTCGCTGAGCCCCACACCAGGCCTGAACTCTGCTCAGGGTCAGCGCTCAGAGCAATATAGTAATGCCACATGGCAGTTTACTGTTTAATCAAGCAGACAAGCAATGGAGCGTATAAGAGTAGAAAACTCACTGACGGGTTTCTGGAAATTATAAGACCATGACTAAACAATGATTAGCCCAGCTCAGATCTCATCCAGAAAACCTGCTGCCGCGATGATATGGTCTTGTGGGTGAGTATTGCTTTGGGGTTGCTAAGATTCTGTAAATAAAAATATATCATGTTTTTCTACATTCCCTTGCAACCCCTTGAAAAGCCCTGATTTGAGATATTCATGTATTTGTAGCATAAACATGAAGAGTGTGTTATACAGTGAAGTTTAATCTTAAAGTTAGGGGTTTGTTTCAATCTTTAAACTGATTTTTTAAAAATTTTAAGTTATTCTTACCTTATAAGAATAAGCACCTCAGATATGCCTAGATTACCTCCATTTTATGAAAGCCAAAAAAAAAAAAAAAACCTTTTCCACCACAAAGTAAAATGCAACTTTTTATCTCACAAACAGTTTCTGACTTTTTTCAGATTGCGACATATAAACTCAAACTGCATGTAGGAACCCATTGTAGATACAAACTTACATTGTGAGACAAAATGTGAAAATTATATTCATCGTAAGGTCCATTACCTTTTTTATTTTTGATTCCATGATGGGAAACACAAAAACAGAAATTGGCGAGCGTAAACTCCGATTGTGAGAGATACCTCACAGTGCCCGGAAAAAAAATTCTTACCCGTTCAGGAAAAAAAGTCCTGCATTAATGTAAAGATTAAAAAAAATCGCAATTACCTTTTCAAATAGTCTTTATTCTTTATCGGAATGTGGCTAATCCTTCCATCCCTTTCCATTTCCTATCTAAAACAAGTTTTGCAGCAAAAGATCTCTTTTGATCTCTTCCTTTAGTCAGTCCTGCAATACATCTCCAACACTGACAAAAAAACAAATCCACCTACTGTGGAGAAAACATGAGAGGACAAGACTTTTTTTCTCCATCTCTCTTTCTGGTAACCACAACACACGCTGTGGGGCGGCAGTGAGCAGCTGAGGGTTGTGTATGGCCGGGGTATAAAGACCCAAGAGGGGACGGAGATAAAGCTTGTGGTTTGGCCCTCGCGCTGCAGCACCACATCCAGCATGTCACCGCTCTGAAGTGAAACCCAACAGGGTCAGTACAGGGACACGGCTTCCCTTTACAGCAGCCTACATGTTTATGTGTTTGCGAGAGAGAGAAACCGAGAAAACCGGATAAAATGTAGCGAAGACTTTTTTTTTTCCATCCTACCTCTGATTAGCATCATACCGTCTATTGTGCCTGTTCAAGAGGAAAAACGAGCATGTCTGGACTTGTGCCGTAGCTTGTGGTCTGTTCATATGGTGCTCTGCATGCTGTTGTGCTATATATGAAACAGCTACACTTACATGCACTACAGTTCAGATGTTTGCGGTAAGATTTTTTCTTGAGAGAGAGAGGTTACTTTTATTCAGC